>CABHPQ010138418.1:1587-38026 GCA_902168405.1 Peromyscus aztecus | reverse complement strand
GTACTAGGGGGAGGTCTTTTGCTCCACCCCTTGGCATTCCTTTAAAAGCCCTTTAGAAGAGATAGAATGATCTCGTGGATAAAAATTTAGGCCCTCCTGAGCTATTCTGTGCTTCTTTCTGTCTCTCTCCCCTCTATCCTTCTATTTAAATATTTCTCACTTCTTCCTCCTCAAGAGTCCCATGGTACAAAAGGAAGAGTGGGTCCCCCACAGATGGTACCAAGACCAGGGACCAGAGACTTAGTGAAAAGGTGGTTGGGAGACCCATAGGAATCAGCCTGATGTGTCCTAGTTTGTAGTATAATGAAGATGAAGGTATTCTATTTTTGGAAGTGAAGTAAAATAGTTGAACGATGTCCAAATGAAAAATGAGGCTGCAGCGAATATATCTCTCTCTATCTAGCTTTCTTTCTTTTTCTCTTTCGTAATTTCTATCTACAAAAATTAGAAAAAATTAGGGTAAGAAAGAAAAATATAAAGTAGAATATAGTAATATAGTATAGGAAAATTCTTGGAATATTATAAGCAACAAGAAAGAAAAACTCTGTCCTTGATTTTCCAAGTATGAGGTAATAAATGCAAAATCCTAGGAAAAATCAGGAAAAAAATCCATCAAACAAGACAAAAAATAAGCAGTAAAGATTCCTGTGGAAGCTTTTGGCCTCTGGACAGTTTTAACCACAGTCCTTAGTACCAGTGGAAAGAATTTTCCCTGACGCCGATGCAGGTGAAATAATACTTTTCATTCCACCGATGCTGCCACTGTATGAAAACATTGTACCATCAGAATTAGTTTCTGTTTGGCCTGGAAGTCAGAAGTTTAGAGAACAGAAATTTTTGGGGGAAAACATAATGATCTTTGTCTCAAAACCTGAAAGCTTTCTTGGGAAATACTTAGTAATATCTCTGTCTAAAAAAAAAATAAAACTTTTAAGATTTTTTTCTATCAGATTCTTTTCTCTTTCTGTAATGGTAAAAAATAGATTCATGTGAAAATAACATCATATGGTAAAATCACCTTCAATTGCTCTATAAAAAAAAACTCGGAATATGGTAAATCCTTCTTGCTAGTCCTGTCTCTCCTTCTAGCTAGTATTGGAAAAACAACACACACAGCAGGAAATAATCCTAAGAAGTTCAGAATATTTTCTGACACATTTCTATTTGACACATTTAATAAAACCAAGATCTCGAGAGTCAGCTTGCTGGTGTTCTTCAGTGAGTGGATAACTGTGGGATGGTCTGTATGTCACATTGCTCTGATTGGTCGATAAATAAAACACTGATAGGCCAGTGGCCAGGCAGGAAGTAGGAGGGACAAGGAGAGAGGAGAATTCTGGGAAGTGGAAGGCTGAGTGAGAGAGACACTGCCAGCCACCGCCATGACAAGCAGCATGTGAAGACGCTGGTAAGCCACGAGCCACGTGGCAAGGTATAGATTTAGAGAAATGGATTAATTTAAGATATAAGAACAGTTAGCAAGAAGCCTGCCATGGCCATACAGATTATAAGTAATATAAGTCTCTGTGTGTTTACTTGGTTGGGTCTGAGTGGCTGCGGGACTGGCAGGTGAGAGAGATTTGTCCTGATTGTGGGTCAGGCAGGAAAACTCTAGCTACAGATAACCTTCACCCTGGTCCACCATGGCGTCAGTGAAAGTCTTGCTGGCCATGGAATTCTTCTCCATCTTGACTTCCAGCACAGGGAACCTCATCTGATTTTTGTTCCTAAGAGCTACATTTTTCTCTTAAGACCAGGGAAGAACTCCCTTTATTGCATCAGGAACAAAGCACTTTCTGAGAGCAATGTCCTTCTTAACACTTAGGTCATTTCTTTTAATTAAATACAAGTCTTGAAGCAAGTTCAGCACCATTTCAACAAATAGACATCCTGTTATAATTTGGGATTTGATTATACACAGTAGCATTTCATGAGTAATTTTATTTAAATATCTTGGTTTTACAGCCACCATTTTTTAATGTTTTGAATTCATTTTGGATTTTTATAATATCCAATTATGTTACCATTACATTACTTTCACTAATGTAAAATGTTTATGTCATCTATTTTTTGTTCTTGCTTTCTTAGATTGTTCACATATGCTTTTTTTTTCTAATGTGGGATGTGTACTTCAATAGACTGATTTCTCCTTTTATTTATATTTATCTTATATATTATATCCTGACCATTGTTGCTCCTCCCACCTCAACTTCAAACACCTCAAACACCCCAACTTCCCTTTTCCCCCATATCCATCCCTACTCCTTTTCTCTTCAGAAAAGTCCTCCAAGAAATATTAATCAAAATGGCATAAAAAGTTACATTAACACTAGGTACATACCCTCATATGAAGGATCCACAAGGCAATACAGTAGGTGGAAAAGGGTCCCAAGAGTAGGCAAATGGTCAAGGACAGCCCCCAGTCTCACTCTTAGGAGTCTCACAAGAACACTATGATACACAATCATAACATACATGCAGAGATCCTAGGACTGACCCATACAGCTCACTGATTGTTGCTTCAGTCTCTGTGAATTCCTAAGAGATATAGTTAGGATTCTTTGGTGATGTGCTTGTGGTGTCCTTGACACCTCTGGCTCCTCCATCATTCCTCCCCATCTTCTACAGGATTCTCCTAGGTCTACTTAATTTTTGGCTGTGAGTCTATGCATCTTTTCTTACCATTTGCTGGATAAAACTTCTCTGGTTATGATTATGCTAGGCTCTGGTATATGAGTATAGCAGAAGGTTAATTTCTTATGTCAAGGAATTTTAACAAGAAGAATCAATTTCATATAGGTACTCCTTATATTTGAAGCATTTTATAACTCTAATTTGCAACATATATATGTATCTGATATTAACTTTCACTAATTAATCATGCTTTCTTTTGGATTATGCTTTTATTCTGAAGAAAATCACATTTTAATCAAATTATTTCCTGAATATGATATTGTCTTAATCACCCCCACAATGAGCTACTTTAACTATTATTATGTACACCAACTTTTGTTTTATTTTATATACACAAAGTCAAGTGATAATCAACCAGATGAAACAATGCCCACATAACTATAGAAAGCTCTTGTTATTATTGTTAATTTATATGTCAAATATCAAATTGTAACCAGTTTGGCTTACTGTTCTCATAACTCTCTTTTCCATTCATACTACTTTTTATCTACTCTATTCTTTAACTGTCTTCCATTTGTTAAATTAGACAAAAAAATTCTTTCACAGAAAAAAAATGTATTGGGCAATCCTGACACTTTATCAGGACATTTATTTCTCAATCACTTAACAACTTTATATAAAAGACATCCACTTCATTGAGAATTAGAATCTCTTTCTGATTTCTCTCTCAACTGAATGCTATGCAAGTTTATAAGTGTATGAGAACTTTACTAGTGTGGGCCTTTACCCTAGTCATCTGTCTCTCATCTTTTTCATAGTTGAGGAACCACAAATATTCAAGAACAGTGAGATAGGAAATATTGTATTAAATTTTACAGTTAAAATATAAACCTCTCAAACTGGATTCTGACTTTGAGATTTGGCTTAGTCAGTGACTTTTTTTTTCTTAGACTATGAAGCAATTTCTGTGATTCAGATTTACTGTAGAAGCTCCTTTCAGTTTTCCTTTAATAATATTTTGTACATGGAAGGAAAAAAGCCTCTTTCTGTGGAAAACTAACTGTAACAGAGAGAAGATAGATTTGAAATACCTTGTTAAACAACTGAGACCTACAAATAGGATAAGAATGCTTGGTCAAGTGGTAGAAAGTATAGTGTTAAAAAACACAGTACATTTGAAGCAGAGGTATGGAGGCTGAGATGAGTTGTGCAAAATGCGCTATGGAAGACAGTTTCTAAAATCTACAGCAGAGACATGTATAGAAAAATCTAATTAGGTCTGAGTTCTGCAGTGATTCACTGGAGAATTTTAACTGGTGGTCATAAAACAGTCTAAATCATGGGTAATGGAAAACAAAAGAATTGATAACTATTTGAAAAAGCATATATTCTTTGTTAAATGTCATTAAAACTCATTACAGAAAATATGAAAAGAATCAAAGTTAACATTTAATTTTTAGTAAAAACTAATGCATTAATTTTTCTGAAACATTAATCCATATAGATTCGACGTGTTTAGTTTATTAAAGTGTTTTGTTGCTGAGACTTGTTTTTCTAGGTAACAAGATTGAAGTATTGGTCATTAATAGCTAGCAACCAGTAAGAGATATATACTGGCCTTTTCCACCTCCTGTATACCCAAGTGTCACTCATATCAAAGATTCTCTCTCTTTCTCTTAATATCTCTTTTTCTTGTGTTTGTATATTTGTGTCTCTCTGTATGCATCTCTCTCTCTCTCTCTCTCTCTCTCTCTCTCTCTCTCTCTCTCTCTTTCTTGTGTGTGTGTGTGTGATAGTGTGTGACATTTTCTCTTTCTGATTGTGTATGTGTGTGTTTGTGTCTCCATGTGTGTGTCTCTTTCTGCATGTGTGTGTCTTTGTATGTGCTAGGAAGGAGAATAAAATGACCATAAGGATGTCTGAAAAGCCTATATAGAATCATACTATTAAATATCTAGACAAAACAACTATAATACATGCAAATTAGTAAACACACACACACTTTAAATAAATATTTCCTATCTACTGACAATGGTCCCCTGAAAAGGCAAAGGTAAATTAAAAAAAAACCAAATCTGCATTGAGAAGCACTTTGTAGAGTTGTTGGATAGACTTGTACAAAAGATTCTTGTAAGAGGCAGAATGTCAGTCCCTATGACTGAAAACACCATTCAGTTCTGGAAATAGAGCCCTGAGACACCTGAGTTGGAACTATCTTTAAAACCTCCTGCTTTAGGGCTAGCTTTCTGGAAAAGAGATATTATTGTTCAAGGTGCCAAGGGAGAGACAGAGTAAGGAATGCTGAGAACAGGAAAAATACTCTCCCTTAAGGAACAACTTAGCTCTTTAAAGAAGGGACTGGAAATAAAACACATGGAAATGAGGTAGGTGTAATGAGGCATAATGATATCCTAAGGATGTATATGTAACGAGCCTTGTTCCAGAAGAGTCCAATAACCTGGGACAGATGTGTGAAGTCAGTGAATTGAAGAAACTATGACCACCTGATTCAAACAAGTGGCCCTGGATAGCCTGGGCTGGTTTATTTATACATTTTCAATAGTTTGCATGAATAGTTTTACAATCAGATTTATTTCCTTATCTTTCTCATAATGGTTAAAATAATTACTATTTTGTAATTTGTTTGTTTGTTCCTTTACCTCACTCCCCGTCTGTCCCCCATCTTGCTCATTGGTAATCATGGCTAACTTCATTCATAGCTCTAATGTTAGAAGCATAAGCAGTATTGCAAGTGATGAAGAAAGTTTTCTAACTAGGCACACCTACAGGTAAAACAGTGTATCTGGCTGGCAACATTTGCAGTTACAGCATCATGCAAAAAGAAAGAGGGTTTTCCCTCTAGTCAAATTAAATTTTTCACAATTAACTCATGAGCCAAGGCTGAATCAATTCATTCTTCATTCTGTACTTCTCTATGTCCTTTGGGGGATATACCAGGTTTTTCCTTATCATCCTACAAACTTCATAACTTAAAAGCTTTCTCGTAATAGTTGGCACTGCTTATACTTTTTTTTAATCATGTATGCTTCCTCTCAACTTTCTACAGTATTGACAAAGCTATTAGAAATTCGGGTATTGTGGATTTCTATGATTCCACTTCATTCCCTGTTCCTAGCCTCTTCCCATTAACTCTTGATATCATCTATTCATTACCATTCTTCCTAGATTCTTGATGTTAGAATCATTATCTCCAGAACAATTATGCAAGTTTGTAATGTCATGAACTGCTCTGACTCTTTTAGCCTAACCACAAGGAGCATTGAAAAGGCAACATCTTGACCTTGAGAATTCTGAATTCCTGGTCACACTTGAAATATCAGAGACTTTAGGAGCTAAATCAGGCACAATGAATATAGTTAACAACATCTCCTCTGACTCACACAGAGGACAGTCGTCAGGGGGATGTTTTTCTCTTATAATAGCTATTTTATCTGTAGCTCTGAGAAAGTGAAACTAGAGGCAGCCAGCAACTGCTTTGGATAGAGAAGGCAGGGGGAGCAGGTAGCACATAGATAGGCTCCTGGGTAATGCCGAGAATTATGCCGGGAACTAGCTACTGTCTTTTCAAAATGAGTTGTATTCTCATGGGCTTTGCAATAAGGAGAATTTGTTTATACTATTCTCAGGCCTTGTCCTCCAAAGAAGTCTCATGGTCCTGGCATCGCCTCCTTTTTTGTTTTGTAATTGGAGCTTACAAACATCAGGAAGGACTATGCAAAGGGCAAATCTTAATTTTTTTGTAGAAGACTGGAAACAGAAGAATTAAAATTAATCCAAGAGAAACAGCCAAATTAATGATAAATGTCCAAAAATAATTTATAGTACAAAAGAGGTAATCGTTTTAAAAATGAGATGCAATCTTTGTAGCAGAACACATCTGAAAATGTGCATGAGAAATAATTGCAATTTGCTCATGGAGAAATGAATATTTATATCTAGATTAGAAATATTCCATATTCATCTAATATAAGCCTGAATTTGTTCCCATGGATAATGAGAACCATTGTAAGACAATGGTGTAGCACAAAACCATGTATATTTTGTATGACAAGTTGAAGTAGGTCTCATTTCAATATTTTGAATCTGTGTACCTATGTATAAGACAGCTTTCTCCAGTGCATTAACCCTATTAACAAGGCCCTCATCGATAGATTCTTAAGTAAAAAGATCAAGAGAAACACTTCAAGACAATGTATGTACAACAAGTCATGTGTACTTGTTGTACAAAGGCCATAGTAAACACAGTTATAGTTCCAATAATAGAAAATCAAGTCAGTGATGAAGCATTTAGGATGAGAAAGGAGATTAATAATAGTTTCCATAGCATAAATGCCTATGGTTCAACAGGGGCAGAGGTGGAATTTGAGAGCCTGACATATGGCCTAATAAAACAGTCTGGAAACCAGGGTGATGCATTAGCCTACTGCGGAAAGATACAAGCATAACCTGTACTGGAAGTCAAAAGGACATCTGGTCCTTTCTCTTTTTTTTGTTAATATGCATTTCCATCTAACCACAGGTTTGTAGGTAATTAGATTAGTAATTGGAGTGTCTCTGGGAGTAGAAATGTCCTCTGAGTCTAAATTAAGATAATTAAATACAAAGAGAGCATGATTTAAAAGGTGAAGGGGGAGAAAAATTTATACTCTCCTTGCTAAGGCTTGTGAAGTTGTGATTTTAACATTTGATGAAAGCATTCCACAATGGCCTGTCCCTAAGGATTATACAGAATCCCAGTTGAGTGTGCTCTGTTTCATGGGGAATATGAAATTATAAACGCAAAGCTAGCATTTCTCCTAGACACTTGTGGTTAGAATCACTCTCTCCAGAACAGTTATGCAAATTTGTAATGTCATGAATTACTGTGACTAGTCACAAGTAATTCAGGCTAGTCACAAGGTGTGTTGGAAAGGCAGCATCCTATTAGGAGAATCATGAATACGTGGTTACAATTGAAACATCACATTGTTAGTGACTGAATCAGGTATACTGTATATTTTTAACAATGCCCCCCACCCCCTGAGAAGTTGCATCAGGGGAAGTTTTTTGTCTTGCAATAGATATTTTATCCATAACTCTGAGATCATGAATCTAGAGGCAGCCAGAAATATGGTTTGTATAAAGAAAGCAGTGTGAGCAGGTAGCAAATATGCTCCTGATGTCATCATGCCCAGAACTATGCAGTGAACCATCTATTGGCTTTGCCAAAATGGGTCTTACTCTCAAGGGCCTTGCCACAACAAGAATTTGTTCATGCTATTCTCTGGCCTTGTCCCCCAAAGAAGTCACATGGTTCCAGGCATCCCCTCCTTTTTTCCTTTGTTTTTTTGAGACAGGCTTTCTCTGTGCAGCTTTGGTGCCTGTCCTGGATCTTTCTCTGAAGACCAGGCTGGCCTGGAACTCACAGAGATCCTCCTGACTCTGCCTCCCAAGTGTGGGGATTAAAGGTGTATGCCACTACTGACCGGCCTTCTTTTTTATTTTTTTTAAAGTTGAAGCTTGTGAATGTCAGGAAGGAGTATGCAAAGAGCAAGTCTTAGTTTTTGTAGAGGACTGGAAACAGAATGACTTAAATTAAAAACAAACCAAGAGCAACAACAAAATTAATGGTAAGTGTCCAAAAATATTTAATAGTACAAAAAAGGTAATCCAACTTAAAAAATGAGATCATTTCGACAGAGGACATCTGAAGAAATGCATGAGAATAGTCTGGAATCCAAAGTGGTGTATCTGCATCCTGTAAATAGCATGAGTTGGCTGTTTGAAACCTGGGGCTTATGCAGGGTCGATTGGCTAGGCCTGGGATGAGGGGACTGGTCCTGCCTGAACTGAGTCTACCACGTTGATCTCAGTCCTCAGGGGAGGCTTTGGCCTGGAGGAGGTGGGAATGGGGTTGGGCTGGGGGGAAGGGGAGGGGGGTAGGAGGGGGGAGAACAAGGGAATCTGTGGCTGATATGTAGAACTGAATGGTATTGTAAAATAAAATAAAATAAAGACAAAAACAAAAACAAAAACAAAACAAAAAAGTTTCGATTTGGGAGATCTGTCTAGTGATGAAAGTGGGGTGTTGAGGTCTCCCACTATTAATGTGTGGGGTTTTATATGTGGTTTAAGCTTTAGTAATGTTTCTTTTACATATGTGGGTGCCCTTGTGTTTGGGGCATAAATGTTCAGAATTTAAACTTCATCTTGATGGATCTTTCCTGTGTTGAGTATGTAATACCCTTCTTGATCTGATTGATTTTAGTTTGAAGTCTATTTTGCTAGATATCAGAATGGCTACACCCACGTGTTACTTAAACTGTTTGATTGGAGAGTCTTTTCCCAGCCTTTTATTCTTAGGAAGTGTCTATCTTGAATTTGAGGTGTGTTTCTTGTATGCAGCAGAAAGATGGATACTGCTTTCATATCCATTCTGTAAGCCTATGTCGTTTTATAGGTGAATTAAGTCTATTGATATTAAGAGATATTAATGACCAGTGATTGTTCATTCCTGTTATTTTTTGGTGGTAGTGTGTGTGTACTTCTCTTCTTTGGGGTTTACTTCTGTGGCTTTATCTATTGCCTGTGTTTTTGAGGGTGTATCTGACTTCCTTAGGTTGGAATTTTCCTTCTAGTGCTTTCTGTAGGCCTGGGTTTGTGGATAAGTATTATTTAAATCTGACTTTGTCTTGGAATGTCTTGTTCACTCCGTCTATGATAATTGAAAGTTTTGCTGGGTATATTGGTCTAGGCTGGCATCCATGGTCTCTTAGTGTCTGCATTACATCTGCCCAGGTCCTTCTGGCTTTCAAAGTCTCCATTGAGAAATCGAGTGTTATTCTGATGGGTTTGCCTTTATAAGTCACTTGGCCTTTTTCCTTTGCTGCTCTTAATAGTCTTTCTTTATTCTGTATGTTTAGTTGTTTAATTATTATGTGGTGAGGGGACTTTTTTGGGGGTCTAGTCTGTTTGGTGTTCTATAGGCTTCTTGTATCTTCCCAGGCATTTCCTTCTTTAAGTTAGGAAAGTTTTCTTCAATGATCTTGTTGAATATATTTTCTGTGCCTTTGAGTTGATATTCTTCTCCTTCTTCTATCCCTATTATTCATAGGTTTGTTCTTTTCATGGTGTCCCAAATTTCTTGGACATTTTGGTTCATGACTTTGTTGGCTTTAGTGTTTTCTTTGACTGATGAATCTATTTCTTCTACCGTATTTTCAATGCCAGAGAACCTCTCTTCCATCTCTTGCATTCTGTTGGTTATACTTGCATCTGAAGTTCCCGATCATTTACTCAGATTTTCTATTTCCAGCATTCCCTCTGTTTGTGTCTTCTTCATTTTTTCTCTTTCCCTTTTCAGGTCTTGGACTGTTTCCTTCATTTGTTTCATTGCTTTTTCATGATTTTCTTTCAGTGCTTTATTGTTTTCTTCTAGGACTTTGTTGTTTTCTTCTACTTTAATTGTCCTTTCCTCTAGTTTTTTTTTTATAGCATTCTTCCCATTTTTTTTGTCTTTTCCTCTATATAAGCCTCTACCTTCTTCATGATGTTATTAATAAGGCTGTTTTCTTCTGCTTCTTCCATTTTTTGATGATCAGGTCTAGATGTTGGAGGAGGGCTAGCTTCTGGTGATGCTGTATTGCTCTTCATTTTTTTGTATGTACTTCTGCCTTGATGTCTGCCCATCTCCTTGTGGTACATTCTTGGTCTTATCAGTGCACTTGTTCCAGACAGAGCTGACAGATTCAGGAAGTCTGTCTCTCTTGTCCAGATGGGAGTTCTCTTGTCCAAATGGAACTCCGGGGCAGGATGGGAGCTCTTGTCCAGAAGGGAAGTCCGGGGCAGGATGGAAGCTCTTGTCCAGAAGGGAAGTCCAGGGCAGAATGGGAGCTCTGAGCCGGTCTCTAAGTCTCAGGAAGTCGCTGGTGTCTCGGGCAGATGGGCATGGGGGCAGGGCGTGGAGATTGCAGGTTCTGCCGGGGGTCTTGGAGAAGGGGAGCCTTCCTGGTAGGGATAGAAGGGACCCTGGCCAGTGGCCAGAACCTGGGGCCAAGTTGAGCAGGTCTTCCCCGGAGTGGCTGGTGCCCAGGGATGGGATCTAGGCTGAGCCCCTACACTCACCTCTTGTCCAGAAGGGAAGTCCAGGTCGCCTGCATCTTTAATTCACCAATTTTGACCAAAGGTCAAGGCATTCCTTATTTATTTTTATTAGTTCTTTGTGAATTTTGTTAGTGGGTTTTGATGATTTTTCCCCACAATCTAGGGACTCTAGATTTAACCCCTATATTCATCAGCTTAACTTTCTGCCCTATGTTTAAAACATGAAGTACATAAGACTTGTCCATATATGTCTGGATTCTTTGTTAATCCCCTGGAATACAGTAGAGATATCAGAGATAATTTGCTTAAGAAATTCTTCTTGCTAAGCAAGTATCAAATGTCAAAAGCCTGTAATTTCTCAGTGAGTGGTAGTCTTCCTTTCTGTCTCCCATCTTAATACAGGGATTTAGACCTCTCTGTGGTTGCAAAAGGCTTGTGCATATTGTCACACTTAATGTGAGTTCATATGTTCAATTGCCTTCTTGTGCACCAAGAAATGGTTTCCTTATAGTAAATCAAACACCACTGACTCTGACAATCTTTCCACTCTTTCTAAATGATCCAGAATCCTTGTAGGAGTCGATGTGGAGTAAATGTCCCACTTAAGACTGATCATTCTCCACACTTACAGAATATACATTGCTCATTTTTTGTCTCTGTATTAGTATTATCTGCCCAAAGAGAAGCTTCTTTCCATGCTAGTTAAGTCTGAGATCACTATTTTTGCAGTTTGGAATGTAACACTTATTTGTTTGGAAAATAAATACTAGAGTATAATGGAGATCACATTGTAAAAACAAATTTGGAAATCAGAAACTTAAAGAGAATAGGTAATAGTGTTGGCTTCACTTGCGTTGTCTTAAGTAATTGAAAATACAATGCATGAAGTCATGAGTTAGTATTGTGAGATATTTTGATCACACTCTGACACTCCTGAGACCACCCAATAAAGTTATACCTTGAATCAAGGGGTGGAACCAGTGACTAACTGAGTGGAATTGGCCTTAGATGAGCAAACAATTTGGATAGAGAAGATGGACAGGAAGGAAAGTGCCAGGACCAGAGTTTGCATGTGCTATTGGTTCTAGGATGAGGGAAGAGACACCAGGAATCAGAACAAGCAATACATGAAGAAGAGAGGTAGCAGCCACAAACTATGTGGAAGTATGTAGATTAGTAGAAATGGGTTTAATTTAAGGTATAAGAACTAGTTAGGATAAGCCTAAATTATAGGCTGAACTTTCATAATTAATGAATCTCTGTGTTATTATCTAAGGGCTGGTGGACTGACTAGAATATACTATTACATAGTAGCTTATTTTTCTCAGTGAATCAATTTGGATATGTCTTCAGAGATTCACCCAGCATTTTGCACATCATGATTCAAGAACCTGAAAATAATCCTACACAAAAACAGATGATAAAGTGTTGGCTTCATATCTCCCTTTGCTGTGACATCTTTTCTGCCCAGTTGATCATGAGCTACATGCAATGGCACTGTTAATATTTTTGATATTTAATTGAGGGATTGGTATACCCTGATTACAATAATATTTTTCTGTTTTATGGTTTTTCCTTACTGTTTGTTTTTCCAGCCTGTGGTATTTTGATGACATGTCTCTCACCTATTCAAATTAACTTTTGCAAGTGTCTGGACTTTGGGCCTTTTGTCAAAACTGTGATGTGGTTCAAATTGAGTGTCTTCTGTATTCAATCACATCTTGTACTACTTTCTTCAATATCCTTTTCTTTGGGTCTTAGCTCAACATCTTCAGATATGAATCCAAGACCTGAAGCAATTTAGAAATCAGGAAAAGAGAAAGCAACCACAGCAGGGTGTGGGGGGGGAATGAAGAGTAAGAGCAGTACACCAGTGATCTGAATGGGAAATGACAAAATGGGATGGGGTGACTTTAGTTGGGATAGGGAGGGAGGTAAATACAGAAGGGGGAAGAAGAGAGGCTAAATGACAGGAAATGTGACAATTTCAATAAGAATCACACTATTAACTCTCTATATAAATATACCTAAAATGCATGTAAGTCAACACATATATATATATATATATATATATATATATATATATATTTCATTGTGAAGTTTCCATCTGACTGAATGCTTCTCTGAAGAGCAACAGAGCGCCTAAACAAATGTTAACACCTGTCATGGGATACAAATTTCTTTTTTTTTCCAGTGTTGTCCAAGAAACTTCTAAAACACCAGAATTTAAGTAAGTTCCTACTGCCAGAAAGAACATCTAATTTAGACATAATACCCAGAGACCCCGAGTTAACACTATTCTGAAAATCTCCCCAAAATCTTGCTTCTGTATATGAGATGTTGTTATTTAAAGTTCAAAGGGAGAAATGGTAAGTAAGGAATTCTGATTGCAGAAGAAATAGTTTCCCCTAGAGTGGAGTGCACAGTTTTAAAAAACGAACTGGAAACAGGACACATTTAAAATGGAAGGAAGTAGTTTGAATGAGGCAGAAGGGTACAGCAAGGATATCTAGAAGTTAGAAAATGGGAGGGAGAACCAAAAATAAAATCTACCCTCCTGCAGAAATAGTCTAAGTGAACTCATTACTTTATAAGCTAATTAAAATACAGTGTAGTCTAAAGTGGGGTCTTCATTTATCATGGTGTCTATTTCCTTGCTCTCCCATTCTGTCCCTGTTCCAGCTCAAACCTCCCATTTCCTTATGTTCTCATCCCCCATCCTTTGCCCTCCATTACCCACACTCACCCCATTTGCTCCCGTACATCTCCATCTATTTCTCTTTTGCTGGGCTCTCTATGAATCCCTCTTAGGGTCCTCCTTGTTAGCTATCTACTCTGGAGATACGGTTGTAGTCTGGTTGTCCTTTGCTTTACATCTAGTATCCACTTATGAATGAGTATATATACCTGATACTACTTGCAATAGTCGAGAGGGTGCCTGAACTGGCTTACTTCAGTAATCAGATTAGTGAATACCCTAAGTGTCATCATAGAGTCTTCATCCAGTAACTGATGGAAGCAGATGCAGAGATCCATAGTGGGGCACCAGGCCGAGCTGCAGAGGTCCAATTGATGAGAGAGAGGAGGGATTGTATAAGCAAGGGACATCGAGATCATAATGGGAAAATGTACAGAGATGGCCAGCCAAACAGTGGAAAATCATGGACTGTGGACCAATAGATGTGGAGCCTTCATGGGACTGGACTAGACCCTCTGGATAGGCGAGACAGTTGTTTAGCTTGAACTGTTTAGGGAGCCCACACACAGTTGGTTCAGTATCTGTCCCTGGTACATGAGTGAGGTTTTTGGAGTCCAGTGCTTATGGTGGGACACCTTGTGCAGCCTTGGTGTGGTGGGGAGGGGCTTGGACCTGCCTTAACTGAATAAACCAGGATCTGTTGACTACCCATGGGAGACCTTGCTTTGGAGGAGGTGGAAATAGGGGGTGGGTTGTGAGGGAAGGCTGGAGTCTGGGAGGAGGGAGGAAAGGGGGATCTGTGATTGGTATGTAAAATGAATAGAAAATTTCTTAATAATAGGAATTTAAAAAATAAAAAGTAATGTGAACTCAGATACAGCCTGACTCAAGGTCATTTTTCTGCATCTCAATTTTTATGATCTCTCTGATATCAATGTCCACTTTGTTCGATTTCCACATTTTTCTCCCCACTCTAATGGTAAGGTAAGGTGTTTTGATTTCCATCATACTGACATATGAATTGTAATTTAAACATACATGTGGCAGATCACGGGAGGGGATCCTAAGCCTTAGTGATAATATGAAATCCCAAGTATCAGACAATAAAATAAAAATGAGAAGAAATATGTGGCAGTCATATAGAAGAACTGTATGGCTTGTTCTGTGTTACCAAGGAGTATGTTTGCTGAAAAAGATTTGAACCAGCCCATCCATCTATATACATAGTGTATTTTTCTGTTAATGGTATAAAATGGAACCAAATATGAGTGTTTTAACACATGAGAACTATATTCTCCCACAACCTGAAACACAGAAATTCAAGCTGAAGTTTTCCCTGGATCTGCTGATACTCTGAACATCTGAAGAAAAGTGACTAGGTTTCCCTGAGAGTCAGATCATGGTGTCTCAGCAGTTCTCGTTTCCATGTTCTCCATCTTGGCAATTGGTCTTTGCAGCCATATGAGGTCTAACAATAATGACCTTATCCACACTGATCACCTCATAAACTTACACATTTTCAATCTAAAGCCATATGTATCAGTGTTTAGAGGCTTAACAGAGCCATCTGGGAGACAAAAATCTAATCTTTGTCAAGATAATGAAACTGCAGGCCCCTGTGACACTCAGTAAATGTAATTGTTTTCAGAACTTGCTCCTTTATTTAGAGATGAATACTGAAGTATGTGGCAGTACTCAGGTTAGAAACTAGCTGCTATATTCAACTTAGCCACTAAGGTTGTATAAAGTAATAGAATGGAACCTATGTGAAGTTATGGCTAACACATTGGGTATATTTGCACACGTGAAATTAAGTTTACAATTATGGCACTTTCTACTCCTAAGATTAACTTCATTTAAAGTATTAAGAATGAACACTTTATACATGATGTATGGTGTATATAAGCTCTTATTTATTTATTTGCTTATTTGGGGAAATGGAAGGGATATATTCAATACTTCACATTAAAGAAAACATAAATAGTGTCTGAAACTTTTCTCTGGATGTAGGGAGTGATTGGGATTTTATATTAAAGGAATGATTCAACATTGAAAAAACAAACAAAGCACAGTAAGTCTGAGTTCAAAAAGTAAACAGAAAACTTAATCTCACCATTGATTGAGACGTTAATTTGGAATTAGTGAATTCAGCCTATCAGTTTCCCAGGGTTGGTACAGAGAACTTTTGAAGTATAGGGGGACATGGAAGAAATTTTGGTATGCAGACATGCAAGGTTTGTAGAAAAAGTGTTTTTAGATTCCCCCAGGCCATTGACAAGATAGATTGGCATAGGGAATAATCAGTTTTAAAAAGCAGAATGTTCTACTGATTTTCACTGAGCTATATCAGGTTGGGACATTTTCCAGAATGTTTTCCTTCTCATCTCCCCTGGCATCCTCCCTTGCAAGGTCTTTGCATCATCCTGAGTCACTATCTCATGTAACTTTTGTGATAGAGTATTCTTGCCAAGTCCATTCAAGAGAAGTAATCACTGGAGTCTTGCTGTTCTTTCTTCCTAGATGAAGTCATGGGGCCTGTGGATAAAGAAGATCCCAAATGAGTTTTGAAACTTGTTTTTATCTTGAGTGCAGGGTCTCAGATGGGAAGTCTCAGGGAACAGATTGTCCAAAATTCTCCATGGAGTGTAGAAGAGGCTTGTCAAAAATATCTGTGATTAGAGTGATGATGTCAGTCACCAAAAATAGTACAAACTCTTGTACTCACAAATACTTGAGCTCTATAAGTAGCTGCTGAACACATTGGAATCTGTGTTACACTGTGGTAGACACTTCTATTTTATGATGTTCTCTTGGATTTTTCTTATCTTGCTCCTGTATACTCTTGTTACTCTTCACTCCTTTGTTGCTTTTCAGTACAATTTAAAATCACTAAGTCCTTTGAATAGTGATGGGAATGTGACCATTGCTGCAACTTTTTCACTTTTTAATTATTACTGCATGAATATATATGATTCTAGATGTGAAGATGAAAAGCCAATAGAGTAAGTGCTTTTAAAATTTATTCCTTTTCAGAATTCAGATTACATTGTCCTCAACTAAGTTTGCATTCACATGAATTTAACTTTCATTTCCCATCTTGGCATTCCCTCTCCTGTATACACACAACTCTTTTCCAGGTGTGTCTTCCTCCTGTTCCCTTTATTTTTCATCTCTCAAAGAAAGAAGGGTTTGTTTTAATTCATGTTATTTAGTACATTTGGTACTCTGAATCTCTCTGCATTCCTCTGCCTTGCCTTTCGTTGTTCATGGGTAGGACATTTTCATGACTTTCTCCACAGAGACAATGATTTTCAAAAGTTGACATGTTGTTTTATGCAGTTGTTAAAGTGTTGTTTTTTTCCATTGAGAATGTATAATGCTACTAATGGCAGTGAGTACAGAGTCTTCATATGATGCAAGAGTGACAGGGACTGCCTGTGCTAGCTGCTGCTATTTTGGAAGTCAGAATATGAGAATTTGGTTTGGGGACCTCATCTGTTAAAATGATTTCAAAATGAAATACAATTTTTGTATATAATTCTGATTAGTAATCTTTTAGATTCTGTCAATTTTGCACTATACTCTCCACTTCATTCCAGTTTTTCTAATTATTTACATCTGGTATGGGTGTGTTCTGCAAGACACATAGATATTGTTGGTAACCTCTGCTGGTTGTGTCTTAGTTTGATGCCAGTTGGATTAGAGGCCATGGCAGACAAGTTGCTAGCATTGAGTAGACTCTGCTGGAGAGAAATGTCTAAGTAGGATTCTTTGTGAAGGATGTGGGATTTATTTTATTCCATGCAGATATTTCTGTAGCCATAAAATTTACTTATTAAGGTCTGAAATGAAGGAAGATGGCTTGCATTCAATTTAGATCAAAATCCTGTAAAATGGAAATGCAGAAACAAGGTACAGGTGAATAGTCAGCAGATAGACAATTAAGAAAGAAGTTACATTTAGGTCGTGGTGATACAATTGTGATTTTGTTGAAACCTGAATGCAGTGCTAATTCATCAGTCCTAGGTATATAGAGCAGGAAAAATGATCAGGGAGGAAAAGTTGATAGATATAAGTATGTTTTGACAGCTTAGTCTGAAATAGACACAGCAAATGTGGTGACAGAAATCCATTTACAGGAGGGAGTGTGCCTATGTGCCCTTATGTGGAATGTGGGTTTCTTTTGTATTTTCCTCTCATACTTGATTTTCCTCACATTTGGATTGTATGCACACAGGTATTTTCTTTCTGATAATTGTAACAAAAAGTATGGAATGTGTGGCCAGGAATATATTCATCACATTAATATTTTTGTGTCTTAATTTCTAATTTTATTTTACTTTCATGCAGTCCTAATTTAAAAAATAAGTTTTATATATATATATGTATATATATATAACTAGGTATATATACATATTACAAGGAAGTATTTCCTTTCAGATTAATGTATATTAATTCAAATGAGCAGAATGGCTAGTTTCCTTGTCAGGTACATTTTTTAATGTTTTTTATGAGTGGACCACAATATCCCCTAAGAGACTCCAAACAGAGATTCTCTCTACTCATCTATGAGTATCATTTTTTAACATTCACTTAAAGGTAAAGCTGACATGACAAGTCAGTATGGCATTTGAACAATACAATTACAAGTAGATCTGTTGTGTTCAGAAACTGAAACATGCAACCTCCTCTCCCATCGGATGATCCCTCCTTGTTACTTAGCTTCTATGGGTCTGTTAATGATAGTGTAGTTCTCATTTATAGCTAATATCCACTTATTAGTAAGTACATACCATGTTTGTGTTTCTGAGTCCAGGTTAACTCACTCAGGATGACCTTTTCTGGTTCCATCCATTTGCCACCAAATTTCATGATGTTATTGTTTTTAAAAGCTGAGTAATACTCCATTGTGTTAATATGCCACAATTTCTTCATACACTCACCAGTTGAAAGGCATCTAGGCTGTTTCTAGTTCATGGCTACTACAAATAAAGCTCCTATGAACACCGTTGGACAAAAACCATTGTGATATGGTAGAGCATCCTTTGGGTGTATTTTCCAGGAGTGGTATAGCTGGGTCTTGATCTACATCTATATTTAATTTCCTGAGAAACCAAAATATTGATTTCCAAAGTGGCTGCACAAGTTTTCACTCCCACCATTATTGTATGAGTGTTCCCCCAGCTCCACATTCTCACCAGCATGAGCTGTCACTTGAGTTTTTGATCTTAGCCATTCTGAAATGTGTAAGATGGAAGACCAGTGTTCTTTTTATTTGCGTTTGCCTGATGGCTAAGGATGTTGAACATTTCTTTAAGAGATTCTCGGCCATTTGAGATTCCTCTGCTGAGAACCTCTGTTTAGGTCTGTACCCCATTTTTTAATTGGATTATTTGGTTTCTTAATGTCTAGTTTCCTGATTTAATATTTTTTGGATATCAGCCCTCTGTCAGATGTGGGGTTGGTGAAGATCTTTTCCCATTCTGTAGGCTGCTGTTTTGTCCTTTTGACAGTGTCCTTTGCCTTACAGAAGGTTTTCAGTTTCATGGAGAATATATTCCTTGATAGTTTGGACTTATTATTTCTAATTAGGTGCTCTCTTCCCGTTAAATGTATTTCATGTTACAGGACAAAGATTTGCTTTGTAGTTATTCTAAAATTTCTCACAATTCCTTTCAAATAGGTTCATATTTCTTTTGTGAAAATAAAAATATGAATTTCAAGATTGATCAAAAGCTTTCCATTCTTAACTTCACTATTCATTTTTTTCATGTATACTCACAGTCTACAAATATAAGTACTTCAATTCTTCTATTCCATTTACCTTCATTAATAATGTGATCTGCATGTCATTTAATGTTCCCTGAAATATCAATGGATTAACTACCCATTAATTTTTCCAGTCTTTCATATTATCCTTTTAAGTGAATTTCTAACATATTCTATCTCCTTTGATTTTTCAATGGAAATGATGTGAATTGAAAAACATTCACAAATCCATAGTGGACATTTTATTCTTTTTCTCTTTCTGGTCATTTATCTTTGTACCTTGAAACATTATTGCTCTACACCAATTACTGGAAACAATCAATGCTTAATTTTTTTTTTAGTTTTGCATTACTTGATGATCAGTGATGTTAAAAACTTTGTAGGTGCTAGCTGTATGAGTTTTTCTTTGGTACAAGATTAGTTCATGTCAATACCGATTGTTGGTTGGAGGCTGTGTAACCTTGATTTAAAACTCCTTCAGTTAATTGAAAATATTTTACATTATTCCAAGAACGAAGGAACAAATGGAATGTGTTTTCTCCCATTATACGGTGTTCTGATGATAATTTTCTTTGGTGTAGAGAATACTATTTTGTAGTTCCATATTCATTTTGTACGATTCCTTCTTTTGATATCTGAGGCTAATTTGTCTAGCATTGGCATTCTCTTCAGTAAGTTCTTGCCTACACTAATGCCTTGACAATTATTAGGTGTGTATTTTTCTATCACATTCAGTGTTTCATGTTTTAAGCTAAGGACTATGATCATTTTGAATTGATTCCTATACAAGTTGTAGGATAATGGTCCCTTTCACTCTACTGCGTGTTGATACCCAGCCTGTCAGCTGCCTTTCGTGTATAGGCTCTTTGTCCTCAACTGTTCATTTTCCTCCTTGCCTAAAAAATGTTTGGCTGTACCATTGATGATTGATGTGTAAATGTAATTATAACTATCTAGAAGTACAAGCTTACCCCAGTATAATGATTCTCATCAAGAAATCTAACAATGTGTATTTGAAAGTCTGTTGGCAAACAGAAATCATTATTTGATATTGGTGTGCATTAAGATGTACAGAGATATTAGGGAAATAGTTTTGGAGGCTCATCAAATTTTTAAAATAGAAATAAAATGACATATGAAACAGTAATTCCACTTCTGGCCTCCAGAATACTCTACATTCAGTCATGGAGATTTTCTATCACTGTGAATAACATTCTTATCATTTTTTTGCTTTTAGTTATTGTTTGGTTTTGTAATTTAAATACATTGTTTAATTTTATTTTTATTTAACTTTTCAGTATAAAATTAGATTTACTGCAATATGTTTACATAACTAGATACACATTTCTACAAAATATTAACCATTTCTTCATGATGAGAACATTCTCTTTTCTTTTCTAATTCTTCAAATACGTGTGTGTGTGTGTGTGTGTGTGTGTGTGTGTGTGTGTGTGTTTCTTGAATTTGTGGATAAAATATTATTATAGCATGAATATTTTAGCTTTCAAATTCTAGAATTTTTTTCTATTTACAAGATTTGTTTTATTTTTATTCTACACATTAAGATTCATTTTATCTCTGTTGCCAGTATGGTTATTATTGTGTGTATTACTACTCAGTGGATTTTTTTTAACTTTTCACATTTGCATGTATACATATAGTACTTTGAATACATGATGCAGAGGATAAAGGTAAATCCCAGGATTAGAAATTTCAAAGCCACATATCATGATATATATTCTGGAATCCAGAAGATGTAATGCCAGTGAAGGAATGGACTTGGTAGTGGGGTGATAGCAAGCAGACAGAAATCAAAGTTTCCTTCTCCCATGTCCTTATATAGGCTTCCATCATATATGAACTGCATTAAATATGTGTCTTCCTGCCTAAAGTTCCAGATTAAATACGTGCCTAAAATAACTGGATTAAAAGAATGTTTCGCTACCTCTAAGGTTCAGATTATACATAGTGATGTAGATAACCAAAATTAGCCATTGCAAGTCCACCTTTTGCCAAATGAATACACAATGATAACTCCTTTTAGTGTGATTAGTATCCAAATGAACAGACCACGAGTCATAGGAGGTTTAACAAATACGTTTACTATGTATTGTGAGAATATTCTATCAATGGGGAGGCCTTAAGTAAAATCTGTCTCTTCTCTTTAAGGTCTCAATGACACCAAGTTTCATTCTCATCGAAGTTCTCCATAGAGAACCCATGAATTCATGAGGGTTACTTACAGAAAATAAGTAAGGTCTTTCTGATGAGAGTGTGATGACACAGAGTTAGTCACACTGAAAATTCTTTACTCAGTATATGTGAGGATAATTTATCATTTCATACATAAATATTCCCCTTCCACCTTTTAAAAATATCATCAAATAATCTACTTATTTCTTAAAGTTGTATTCACTATTAAGATGTCCCTCTGTGGTCATTTTAGTCAATTGAAGGTATAAAAGAGGCCGTTGTTTAACTTAACTAATAGGACAAAATCCCCGTGTTGGATCTTCAAACACATGTTTATTCATTTATTTGTTTTAAAGAGGCTTCATTGGTGAGAAATATCCTTATAATCATTAAAATATTTATTTCTGTATATGCATTCATACATGTATGTATATATATATATATATATATCAAATTTAAAAACACAGATATAACTTATTTGTACATAAAGGATGGAAATTTTCCATCATGAGTAACATATCCTGTTTTAGGAACAATAATATCTTAAAGGTAATGGATAACCTTAAGGGATATGAAACATATTGTAGAACTAGAGTTGTGATATACATCAAGTAGATATCATTTTGACCATAATTGTATGATTTCATATGTCTTCAACTTAAATGTAGACATTAAATTTATATTTAAAACCTCAGGTAAATTGTTCCAAAGAAGTGTTCAGAAGCATGGTCATTTCTATCTATTTTATCTACTTGGTCAGATTGATTTTATTTAAGTTTTTTTAGGTTTAGTATTACTGTCAACAAAACGATCTAGGGAGGGCCAAATCAGAAAATTTACTTAACAGGAACATTTACTCATAATCATTTTGTTATTAAATACATGATATGAACAACAAGCCATAATTTCATATGGATAGTCTATACACAATTAATACAAACAACAAATTCTAATAAATCAAGATTTTATGATGATTGTTAGTTGGGATTAGATTTTTATTTTTTCATTGTAAAAGGGAAACTTAACAGAGGGATCTTTATTCAACGTGTTGTTAGTTTGGGCAGAAACAAAAGCAAAGTATCAGAGAAAAAAAGGAGCATAAAGGGCAAAGGACATTTTATTCCAATTAGAAGAAAATTAACTTGGACTTCCCAGTCAGAATTAGCAATGAGACCCAGTAGAGCCTAACATAAGAGCACTTTCCTGGCTTCAGCTTGTCTCTCCCAAGGCCATTTATCCTTAGAGTCTCTGTTGGGATACGTGTTAGGATCTCTTTAGAAGCCAGTAATTATATCATGTAATAACCTATTAATTTCAAAAAACAGAGGAAAATATATTTAAAAATGACAAAATAAACACCTTAGAGGTCTGATATTTTCTCCATTGTCATATATTAAATGGGTATGGGGATCCCATTGGACTCAATGGGACTGTGACATATAATAGTGGCCACCATTTTGGACTGTCCAAAGTGGTCACATGTACCAAGATGATGTAGAAATCACATGGCATATGCATTCTTTATCATACCATTAGCAATGTTAGCAGCCAAGTTACATAGTTGTTTCCATTTGATGAGGATCCTCAAGTCATGTGTTCAGTAAACCAGGTCATATTTTCTGTTCAAAATGAACCCAGCTTCGGAATAATATAATTACATCTATTATCAGGGCTTTCAAAGTTGTTGTGTAATTCACCTTGTGTGGGAGGTAAGAACATACATAGTGAAAGAATAAAGAAAGAGGCAGGCAACAGAGGAAAATAAAACAAATAGTACAAAGTACCCAAGAGGATTTAAGTAATGACTGTAGACTGTTAAACAACAGGAAACTTACTCAGTCATTCTGCTCTTCATTGTATGGCTCTTAGGAAGGAGAGGAGGATGGCAATGGGAGAGAGGAAGGTTGTTCAAAGAGATGTGCATGGGTGTGGGAAGCCATAACCACTGCCAGGTTCATATCCAAGATTGCTTGGGGTTGATGCATGTGACACAGGCAGACATCCCCATAAGCATCATTGATCTTTAATCAGAAGAACTGAAAGGCTGCATTCTCCATCTATGTACAGACAGCGTGAATGTGGTGTGGGAGCCTTGGAGTTTTTATAGTACAGAACAAGGGAACCTTAAAGGATGGAAGTGTCCCTCTCCTGGTTAAATCACTAAAGCATCAAAGAATTATGTTTGTGTTTTCCCATACTAGAGATTCCAAGGTTTATATCAGTTCGGGTCAATGTTCCAATCTAGAAATTTTAGATATACCTGAGGCTTTTAGTTAATTAAAACATCACTAACCATATATACCATGACATTGAAACTATAACCATTACCCTAATGACAAAAAAAATTGTTTGTAGATATATAATATTGACAGTATAAAAGCCATTGTTACTGTATCATCAGGAATCTGGCCCAACATCTTACTGAAAGATATGATGTAAGTCCCCATCACAAATTCGTCATCCATTAAAATGTTGATAGCTTGGTATAGCTTGCAATTAATCTCAGAAGACACAAACAAAGGGAATGCTGGAAGTAGAAAATCTGAGTAAATGAACGTAAACTACAGATGCAAGTATAACCAACAGAAAGCAAGAGATGGAAGAGAGGATCTCTGGCATTGAAGATACGGTAGAAGAAATAGATTCATCAGTCAAAGAAAACACTAAAGCCAACAAAGTCATGAACCAAAATGTCCAAGAAATTTGGGACACCATGAAAACACCAAACCTATGAATAATAGGGATAGAGGAAGGAGAAGAATACCAACTCAAAGGCACAGAAAATATATTCAACAAGATCATAGAAGAAAACTTTCCCAACTTAAAGAAGGAAATGCCTATGAAGATACAAGAAGCCTATAGAACACCAAACAGACTAGACCTCCAAAAAAGTCCCCTCACCACATAATAATTAAACAACTAAACATACAGAATAAAGAAAGACTATTAAGAGCAGCAAAGGAAAAAGGCCAAGTGACTTATAAAGGCAAACCCATCAGAATAACACTCGATTTCTCAATGGAGACTTTGAAAGCCAGAAGAACATGGACAGATGTAATGCAGACACTAAGAGACCATGGATGCCAGCCTAGACTAATATACCCAGCAAAACTTTCAATTATCATAGACGGAGTGAACAAGGCATTCCAAGACAAAGCCAGATTTAAACAATACTTATCCACAAACCCAGGCCTACAGAAAGCACTAGAAGGAAAATTCCAACCTAAGGAAGTCAGATACACCCTCAAAAACAAAGGCAATAGATAAAGCCACAGAAGTAAACCCCAAAGAAAAGAAGTACACACACAATACCACCAAAAAATAACAGGAATGAACAATCACTGGTCATTAATATCTCTTAATATCAATAGACTTAATTCACCTATAAAAAGACACAGGCTTACAGAATGGATACGAAAGCAGGACCCATCTTTCTTCTGCATACAAGAAACACACCTCAAATACAAAGACAGACACTACCTAAGAATAAAAGACTGGGAAAAGACTTTCCAATCAGTCTTAAGAAACAAGCAGGTGTAGCCATCCTGATATCCAACAAAATAGACTTCAAACTAAAATCAATCAAAAGAGATCAAGAAGGGCATTACATATTCATCACAGGAAAGATCCACCAAGAGGAAGTTTCAATTCTGAACATTTATGCCCCAAACACAAGGGCACCCACATATGTAAAAGAAGCATTACTAAAGCTTAAACCACATATAAAACCCCACACATTAATAGTGGGAGACTTCAACACCCCACTTTCACCACTGGACAGATCAGCCAAATTGAAACTTAACAGAGAAATAAAGGACTTAACTGATGTCATGACTCAAATGGACTTAATTGATATCTACAGAACATTCCATCCCATCATAATCTTGATGCCCCTTGCTCATAGAAAAATAACTAGGCTGCAAAACCAGAACTGGATGGCAAAAAGAACCAAAATCAGTGGCATCTTTAAAGGATGGCTTTATCATAATATCCTGTCAGAGCTCTTCAATTTTTCAATCTTATAATTTATTTTATATATTAACATATATTATATAGTATATAATTCACATATATATTATATGAATGAAAAAAGAAACAATAAAGGAAAGGACTTGACTGGTGCACAATATGCTGGAGGGGAAAGTTTATTATAGATATGTGTAACAACATAGACAAAGGCAGAGAAAGTGGGAGAGTCCAGATTGGACATGACCATACTGAGCCATGCGAGGAGATGTGGGAGAGGAGAAGGGACAGGGAGGGAACCATGTGCAGCAGCCAGTGACCCACGTTTGTATACCCAGTGAGATTACATTGCAGAAGATTATACTATCATGTGAGTCTAAGATTTTGTAACAAATTCACATACTATCCTAACTAAGGAAAAATATAACTATGACTGTCTAGTCTTCAACTCCATCAAAGACGCCAGAAGTGTGAAATGTTATGCATCAACAGGGACATCTCACTATCTGGACAGTCACTCACAGTTCTTTAATGATGGGGCATCCATCTTCTGCCCGTAGACCTAGTATATTTGACAAACGTTCCTGTGAAGCAAGGAATTCTGAAGGAAAGTCCTACCTTGTCTTGGCAAATTTCAGTATTCCCTTTTCTTGCATCCTGATGGTGTAATTGGACAGTGTATTGTCAGCAATTGACACAATGGCAGTTTCTTTGCCCACATGGCTAGCGTTTGCCATAAAAGAAAGAAACTCCATACAGAGTTTCTTTGATGTCCATCATCTTCTCTGACATAGATTGGTGCTGCCAGGAGCAGATGTGTCAATCTTATGAAAAGCCTTAGTTTATTAAACATATTAAATTCCATACTCTGTAGTTCATTGTAGTTTTTGAAGGCTATATATCGAAATACATCTGTGAATGACCTTGAAAGCATACCTAACATGAGTATAAATTTGACTATTATAGAAACCATTAATTTGTATTTCCTAATTATTTTACATTAAATTTTAAATGAGCTACCTGCTGTGGGAATGTTCTGTATGGCAAATGTGTTGTTAATAAAATACTGATTGGCCTGTGGCTAGGCAGGAGGTATGGGCGGGACTAGCAGAGAGAATAAAAAGAACAGGAAGGCAGAAGGAGTCACAAACTGACTGCCAGCCACCCCGCCAGGACAAGCAGCATGTAAAGATGCCGGTAAGCCACGAGCCATGTGACAAGGTATAGATTTACAGAAATGGATTCATTTAAGATAAAAAGGACAGTTAGCAAGAAGCCTGCCACGGCCATACAGTTTGTAAGCAATATAAGTCTCTGTGTTTACTTAGTTGGGTCTGAGCGGCTGTGGGACTGGCAGGTGAAAGAGATTTAGCCTGACTGTGGGCCAGGCAGGAAAACTCTAGCTACAAATGGCGCCAGAACGTGGGGCAGGAATTTCCACTTAAAACCTGAGAAAGCGTAAAAAGAAGATTCTAAAACGGAGCTAAAACAGCTTCCTAGTTGTCTTTCTCGAGTTAGCCGCAGCCTGCAGGCTTGAGCTACTGTATGGCGGGTTCCTGGCGTGCCTGTTTGACCTGCAGTATGGCGGGAATGAGGCGTCTGCAAGTGGCACATTAAGCTGTGTGGTGGATTTAGCCTTTCCTAGTACAAAACAAAAAAAAGAGGTTTCTGGGCTATACGCTGCTTTGATAGAAGCATAGACCCACAAAGGCTCCCAGAGCTGTTGGTAAACTTATCACTACCATGTTGGGAAGCTGAGGTGGGCGGAGCCAGCAGCCACAGCACCCTTTCAGTCTTAGAATGCTGCAGTTTAAAGTAACAGGTTCACAATAAGACAGATTCAGATGGAACAAGACTTTAAATGCTTTAAAATGTGTGTAAAATGTGCGTAGGCTTCAAAGAGAGATAAAAAGGAATATATACAGTTATATAAAGAAATAGATAGTTTTGAAAAATGAAGTCTATAAAGAGACAGTAAAGGTAGTATAAAATATAAGCCACGTAAAGATGGATATCACACAGAGAATCTGCATTGTGTTGTCTTTGGGGTTCTTAACTGCAGAGAGATATTTGATTGTAAAGGAAGCTGAGTTAAACCAATATGTATATTTTAAAGATACCTTAACTTCAAAATTTGGATGTAAAGATATGTTGCTTTGGAAAGGAAGCTCTGATTTTGTTTCCACAGAAAGCCAGAGGCTATGGATTTGTTGCAGACTAAGATACATCAGGTTTGACCAGCCAAGACCACCTGAAGGTCTCTGATGACACCATGGCTCAGATGATCCAACATCCAGAACCATTTCAAGGCAACTGGCTCAGACGATACACCCTCATGGACTACTCCATGATCCTAAAATTTTCTTTGTGTCCCCATAAGATACAGCGCCCCCCTCCAGCAGGAAGCAGTAAGAGAAGTTACGCCCAAATTCCCAAATTATATGTAATTTACTTTGTTAAGGTTAAAACCTTCCTTTTTGAAAAAAAAAATGGGGGAAGTGCTGTGGGAATGTTCTATATGGCAAATGTGTTGTTAATAAAATACTGATTGGCCTGTGGCTAGGCAGGAGGTATGGGTGGGACTAGCAGAGAGAATAAAAAGAACAGGAAGGCAGAAGGAGTCACTGACTGACTGCCAGCCACCCCGCCAGGACAAGCAGCATGTAAAGATGCCGGTAAGCCACGAGCCATGTGGCAAGGTATAGATTTACAGAAATGGATTCATTTAAGATAAAAGGACAGTTAGCAAGAAGCCTGCCACGGCCATACAGTTTGTAAGCAATATAAGTCTCTGTGTTTACTTAGTTGGGTCTGAGTGGCTGTGGGACTGGCAGGTGAAAGAGATTTAGCCTGACTGTGGGCCAGGCAGGAAAACTCTAGCCACAGCTGCCAAAGTACAATATCCCAAACAAGAGTCGAAACATACATACAGCATAACATAAATAATTTTAAATTTGTATTAATAAACTAAAATCCATACCAATGTTAAATTATTTGAGATTAACAATTATTTTTTAAATAGTAGATTCATCACTCACAAATATAGGATAGTTAAAATATTTTCTTTAATTTTACAAAATACAGATAGACTAGATATTATAACTGTAATTCTTGCTTGATATATGTCACTTACCAAGGCTAATAATCAGGCTCTCACTTATCTCCTGCCCATCACTCTGACCTTCTGTTTTCTCTGTCCCTTGCTTTTCATTGGTCATCTCAACACAGCCACCTTCATCCTGCAGCAAAGCACATTTGGAGCTCTGTTCCAGGTGGCTCTCTCCACTTTCTTGGCCAAAAGGCTTCCTGTAGTTCTAGTCTTCAAGTCACTGTTCTAGGGAGAATGGTGAGGTGGATACTGGTATCTCTGGCTCCTAACTTCATCATTCCCATTTGCACCCATATCCAACTTGTGTTCTGTGGAATTTGGCTGAGCACATCTTCTCCTTTTATTGATTCAGATGCTCACTGTGACCATGGGCACATCTTCATTGTGTGCAACAAAACTGCAGTTGAAGTTGTTGCCTTCCACTGTGTCCTGGGATACATCTCCTTTAGGCAATTTGGAGCTGCTCTATGGCTTTATTGTGTAGGACCTTGCCTGACACATTCAGTGAGGCCTGGTTTATGTCATTTGTGTGTCATTCCTCCATTTGTGTGTCACCTTCCTCCCTGTCTACCACAGCACAAAGGGAAATGTTATGGTGGCCACAGAGGTCTACTCCTTCTTGGTCAACAGTCCTGGGCCCATAGGCTGAATTTTCTTGCCAAATGATACAGTATTTTGTTAAGAACACATAGCTTTTTCAAATCAGGGATGAAGCACATGCTATAGGAAATGTCCATCTTACAGCTTAGTCCATATGTTTTTTAATTACAATAGGTTTTTATAGGAGTTTAGTACTATTCCAACAAGATCCAATCAGCTCTCTTTATAAGATCAATTCTATCGCTTTGGGGATATTTGCTATTAATTTCTCCCAAAAAAATTACTACAAGCTCTTTGCCAAAGTTCACTTTCTGTCCATAATTTTTCAATATCCTCCTTAGTTAAAGGTACAACAATTTCTGCTAGGTCTATTCCCGCTAATTGACGAAGTCTCAATTTTCCTTTCCAAATCAAGTCAGAGATTTTTTTCCACATAAGTTTTTAATTTTTTATTTGGTTTATTTGGTAAAAATGTCCATTCCAATATAATATCTTCCCTCTACATTAATATTCCTGTGGGAGAATGCCTAGAAGGTAAAATAACCAAAATGCAATCCAGCTTTGGATCAATACGATCCACGTGTCCTTCATGTACTTTCTTTTCTGCCAAGGCCAATTCTTTCTCAGCTTCAGGTGATAATTCCCTTGGACTATTTAAGTCCTTGTCACCTTCTAAGGTTTTGAACAAATTATTCAGGTCATCATTTTTTACCCCAACAATAGTTCATAGATAAGAAATGTCTCCAAATAACCTTTGAAAGTCATTAAGAGTCTGTAGTCGATCTCTCCTAATTTGCACCTTTTGGGGTCTAATTTTTTGTAATTCTATTTTATATCCTAAATAATTAATAGAATCTCCTCTTTGTATCTTTTCAGGAGCAATTTGTAATCCCCAGCAAGGCAAAATTTTCTTTACTTCTTCAAACAATCTTTCTAAAGTATCTGCATTTGAGTCAGCTAGTAAAATATCATCCATATAATGATAAATTATAGATTTAGGAAATTTTTTATGTATCACTTCTAATGGCTGTTGTACAAAATATTGGCACAGGGTTGGGCTATTCAACATTCCCTGTGGGAGGACTCTCCATTGAAGTCTTTTAACCAGTTGAGAATTATTATAAGTAGGCACCGTGAAGGCAAATCTTTCTCTGTCTTTTTCTTGTAAGGGTATTGAAAAGAAACAGTCTTTCAAATCAATAACTATGAGAGGCCATACTTTTGGTAATAGAGTAGGCAAAGGAATTCCAGATTGTAGAGAGCCCACTGGCTGAATTACTTTGTTAATTGCTCTAAGGTCTGTTACCATTCTCCATTTACCAGATTTCTTTTAAATAACAAATACAGGAGAATTCCAAGGACTAGTTGATTCTTCAATATGCTGAGCATTTAACTGTTCTTCTACCAGCTCTTCTAAAGCCTGGAGTTTCTCTGTTGTTAAAGGCCATTGCTGAACCCATACAGGCTTGTCTGTTAACCATTTTAAAGGTAGAGCTGTTGGTGTCTTTGGGAGATCATCAGTTGTTGCGCCCTGTTCTTGTATAATATGGATGGCTGGTGACCACTCAGAATAATGCCTTCTAATATTTCTCTCAGAAACATGTGCTAGTTTATGATTTGTTTCTGAGATTGGAGGGATGTTAATCTGAGTATTCCATTGTTGCAACAAGTCTCGACCCCACAGGTTCATAGCTATGTTAGCCACATGTGGCTTTAATTTACCTCTCTGTCCTTCTGGACCTATACATTTGAGCCATCTTGCACTCTGTTTTACTTGAGATAATGTCCCAATTCCTAACAGTTGAACATTTACCTCCTGAAGAGGCCAAGTTGGATGCCAAAATTCTGGTGCAATTATGGTAATGTCCGCACCTGTGTCTACCAGACCAGACAACAAAACATCATTTATTTTTATTGTTAATTTTGGTCTTTGTTCATTTATAGAAGTGTGCCAAAAAAAATTTCTTTATATTTTCTCCTGAATTTTCTGTTCTCTCTGTTTCATCATCCTGAGCAACCTGGTTTATTCCAATAGGCATTTGGTTATTTAATTGCTCTGAGTAGGGGTTTCCTCTAAGACTGTAGAAAGGTGTGAACTGGATTTGCTGTGGGGGCCTGCCTGAGGCCCCTCTGGGAGTTTCCCGAAGACCAAGGCAAAGTATTACCTTGCCTGTCCCTTGTTGACCTACATTCGTTGGTCCAGTGCTTTCCCTTACCACACCTTCTGCATACTCCAGAAGGAAGGGGCATTCTGCTGCCATTGTTCCTTGAAGAAACATTGTTTCTAGGAATGACCTGTTTACAGTCCCTTTTCAAATGTCCTTGCTTTCCACATCCAAAACATCTGACATTTCTCAAACCTTTTGAAATTGTTTCTCCTACCCACATATCATCATGGTCATGAGCCTCAACATTAACCGTGTCTCTAATCCAATCTTCCAAGGGTGCAGATCTTGCCTTTAATGGCCTGATTATTCTATTGCATGCTGCATTCACATTCTCAAAAGCCAAAGATTCAATTATCTGACTAGCTTCTGAATTCGGGACAATTCTCTTTACTGCTGAAGCCAGTCTTTGTAAGAAATCTGTGAAAGATTCTTTTGGGCCCTGTATAACCTTTGTAAATGACTCAGTTTTCTTTCATGGTTCCTCAACTCTGTCCCATGCATTCAAGGCTGCCATTTGACATAGAATTAGGGTTTGGATATCATATAAATATTGTGTTTGTATTGCAGCATATTGGCCTTCTCCAATAAGCTGATCCTGGAAGATTTGTATACCTTTATCCCTTCATTGTTTTTCTATGTTTTTAGCTTCCTCTTTGAACCACATTGCCACTGTAGCTGTTGTCCGGGTTCCAGAACAGCATGTGCCAGCTCTTGCCAGTCCTGTGGTATAATCCTATTATAAGTTGACCAGGAGTTTAACATTTGCTTTACATATGGGGAATGCATGCCATAAGATACTATCGCCTCCTTAAACCTTTGTAAATCTAACATTTCAGTTGGAGTCCAAAAATTTTGTGCATTCACTTGACCAGGTAGCTGCTGTAAGGTTACTGGATAAATTAAGGGTGATTGTGTGAAAACAGGCTGTCTTTCTGTAACCTTATAATCCAATCCTGAAACAATTCCACTGTTAATTTCTTCTGTCTGAATCTGAATTTCTCTATAATTCATTTTAACAGGTTTAATAGGTTTTTCTAAAACATTTATCCTGGCACTTAAATTGACTATCTTTTTAAATAGTAAAATAAGGATAAGAAAAGTAATAAAGTGCATAATTCCATCAACATTAATCTTCTCAAATAGTTGTTCCATTTTCAGACTGCCTAAAATGTTATCAAACAAAGACCAATTTTCTTCCAATGTACACATAAAACCCATTTTTTTAATGTGGAAAAAAATTCTCTTTTAGTTTTTTTCTTTAAAATATCTGATATCTTAATTGACTTGCCAAGTCTATGTAGAACAGTAGAAATCCGAGGGAATTTCAAAACAGCTACCTAGTGTCTGAGGTGAATCGAGAGAGAGAGAGAGAGAGAGAGAGAGAGAGAGAGAGAGAGAGACAGAGAGACAGAGACAGAGAGACAGAGACAGAGACAGAGAGAGAGAGACAGAGACAGAGAGAGAGACAGAGACAGAGAGAGAGAGACAGAGAGACAGAGACAGAGACAGAGAGAGAGAGACAGAGAGAGAGACAGAGAGAGAGAGAGAGACAGAGAGAGAGACAGAGAGACAGAGACAGAGACAGAGAGAGAGAGACAGAGAGAGAGACAGAGACAGAGAGAGAGAGAGAGACAGAGAGAGAGACAGAGAGACAGAGACAGAGACAGAGAGAGAGAGACAGAGAGAGAGAGAGAGACAGAGAGAGAGAGACAGAGACAGAGAGAGAGAGAGAGAGAGAGAGAGAGAGAGAGAGAGAGAAAGCATAGCCACGAGTTCTGGCTAAAAGCTTAAATCCAACCATGTGTTCACGCTTGAGCCGAGTCAAGCCTGGGCTTCGACTTCCTTAAGCTCCAACCACATGCATTGGCGTTTCCATGTAGCTATTACAATTACAGTCGAGTGCAGCCAACTGGTAGCTCCGGCAGGCCTGAGTTGTTTGTAGCACCGGCTTTAAGCAAGTAGCTCCAGCTGTGGGTAACCACTTGTAGCTATATGGTCAGTTGGGCCTGAGACCTAAGCCGAGCTGGGTCCGAGCTAGGAGCCAGGCCACCCAGGTGGGAAACCAGATCGACCGCCAAACCAAGCCAAGCCAAGCAGTTTTTAATGAATTCTTGCCACATGGACACCAAGTGTAGATGAACAGTCTTATTAAATAAGAAATACAGAGCCAAATGCAGAGTTAATAGCCCAAGAGGTCAGAGCAATAGCTAAGAGCTAAAAACCTTACCCTTCACTGCCACTGCTGTCCTACCTCTCCGCAAGAGAGCTACTTCCTGTATATTTATCCTTCTATTGACTTTCTGTTCTGCCTTCTCATTGGTTGTAAACCCAGCCACATGACCTTCTCATCACTGCCTGTCTGTACAGACCTTCAGGTCTTCTATGGTTGGTATTGAGATTAAAGGCGTGTGTCTCCATGCTGGCTATATTCTTGAACACACAAAGATCCGCCTAGCTCTGCCTCCCAAGTGCTGGGATTAAAGGCGTGCACCACCACTGCCCAGCTTCTACTTTGGCTTGCTGTTAGTTCTGACCCCCCCCAGGCAACTTTATTTATTAACATACAAATAAAATCACATTTCGGTACAAATAAAATATCACCATAGGATGGAGTGTGGCTCAGTGGTAGAACACCTACCTAGAGATCCCCAGTGAGGGGCTGGGGTGTGGCTCAGTGGTACAGCACCTGCCTAGAATCCCCCAGTGAGGGGCTGGGGTGTGGCTCAGTGGTAGAGTACCTGCCTAGAATCCCCCAGTGAGGGGCTGGGGTGTGGCTCAGTGGTAGAACACCTGCCTAGCATGCAGGAGATCCTAGGTTCAATGTTACACACACACACTGTAATTGTTTTCAGAAAAAGAGGACAGTCCATTATGAGGTCATCTGTGATTTTGTCATGGTGGTGCACACCTGCAATCTCAACACTCACAAGGCTGAGTCAGGAGGACTGGGAGTTCCAGGCCAACCTGGGGTACACACACAAAGTCCTGTCTTAAAACCCTAGAACACAAGAATTTCCTACTTTATGTAACTCAGCACCCTCTTCCTAGGTCTTAGGAAAAGCTGAGCCTCCCACCATGGGAAGGGAGGGCTCATCACCAGCTGCCATGGTAGAAAAACAAAGACCACATGCATGCATGGGCCTTGTGATGTCAGTGTCAGGGACTGGGGGAATGTCAGGTCCAAAGTTGAGAGGAACTGGTTGGCCAGGAGTTGGGGGCTGATCTCAAAAGGAAAGAGCACTATTAAGCTTGAAGAAATAACTTTTATTTTTAAATGGTGCTGCAGGTGAGTCTGGTGAGGTCCACATCTGCCCCTGCTAGGAAACTGGTGTTTACCCCCAGCCCCAGCAGCTGAAGGGCCCCTGGAGAGGACAAGAAGTCTTGGGAGCAGAAGTGGGGAGCCCCCAATCCTGAGCCTGGTAGGCCCTCATGAGGCCACAGGTCCTCGTCCCCAGCTTTGGACCACACAGCAGCCACCTCATGAGCCAGGAGGACAGCGGGAGCCAGCGAACGGGTTGTCTTCCCTCCACATGGCTCGGTCTCCTTCAGTTTGGATTTCTGATGAATAGTGACAAAGTTTAGCTTCGTGGTGCCGTCAAGGAATGGGGACAGTTCCCCAGCCCAGGCCCCTGTGCTGTGGCCATGCCTAGGGAGGAGATCTATGGGAGTGGAGATCAACTGTCCCCAAAGCCGTAGTGGATCTTCTGGGAGTTAAAAAGGTGCATGCAGTTGGGCATGAAGTACTAGACCACGCCCATCGAACTGGCTTCCTTTCTACCGCCCACCCAATTCTCTGCATCCTTGTCATTATTCTGTCCCTCTATCTGTCTCTGCCTACCTCTGACTCTTTCCCTTTCTGCAGGTCCCCAAATTCCTCTTTTCCCACACCCACCAACCCACTACGGGGCGGTGGAAACCTTCGAGTACGCTTGGAAAGCTTTCCTGGAGGTCGGCAGCCGGGTGAGGGGCGCCATAGGCAGCAGGAAGCAGCAGAAACAGCAACACCAGTGGTGGCCACATGACTCCGGGACAGGGCGCTGCAAAAGGATGGGCTTATCTGTCAGAGGCCCTCCCCGCCCAGCCGTCCTCTATTCCCTCCCTCTTATGCACGCCAAGCCCACCCATCTCTGGTCCTGGAAGGCCCGCCTTCTCACTTCCGAAGTGCCCTATGTCAGTCCTCAGCCTGGTCAACGGTCTCCAGCGCTCCAAGAACTGTCAAGTGCAGACAGTTGTGTCCCAGAGTGGTTCTGGAACTACTGGTCTCCTCGAGCCAGCTCGCAAGTCCTGGCCACGCCCCTCATCCAGAGCCACGCCCCTTATACTTGAACTGAGCCGCCCACTCTGACCACACCACACCCTTCGGCACAAGCCATGCAGAACTGCTCATTTATACAATGGCCATGCCCTTAAAACTTAGCCACACCCTCCCGCTGAGAAATACGTCTTGGCCGGGCTGCTCAGCTCTTTGCTGAGCACAGTCCTGGATATGGGTTTGGCTTTATTTGTTGATCCTTTGCAGGCCAGGCCCCATCAGCACCACGGCCAGAACTCTAGGGGCCCGTGGTCCCTTGTTCCTTTCCATTCTCCATCCCCTTTGCATATATGGAGTCCATCCTTCTTTCTTCCTTCCGTCTTCTGTGTTCATGATTCAGATATCCTTCTCTATCACTTCCCACCTATTCCTTTGGGCAGGATCGCTCCCTGAACCTGGAGCTCATGCTTTTCAGCTGAACTGGCAGCCAGCAAGCTCCAGCCATCCTCCTGTCTCCACCCACTTCAATGCTGGGATTACAGGCAGATGTGGGACCATACTGGTTGCCTGAGAACCGTTTAGATACATTTTAATTTATTTTGTGTGTGTGTATATATATATATATATATATATATATATATATATATATATGGGCATGCATGTGTCATGGCATGAGTGTGGAGGTTAGAAGACAGCTTGCAGGAGTTGGTTCTCTCCTTCCACCATGTGAGGAGTCCCAGGTTGTCAGGTTGGGCAGCTGGAGCCTTTACTGGCTGAACCATCTTGCAGACCTCCTGAAAATTCCTTAAATACAATTATTCATCAAATCAAGTACATTTTATTACCCCAAAGGAATGTAAATCTTAAAATTAGGAATATGAAGTTTTCAAAGTGTGGAAATATGAAAAGTGATTGACACACAGACACACACATCATATATATATATA
>CABHPQ010138417.1:0-14756 GCA_902168405.1 Peromyscus aztecus | reverse complement strand
TGGAGGACGCAGGGCCTGGGCCTGAGTCCAGCGGGGTCACCCGCTTCGGGCCGCTGCACTTCGAGCGCCGGGCCAGGTTCGAGGTGGCTGATGAAGACAAGCAGTCACGGCTGCGCTACCAGGTGAACGGCCCGGCCCATCTCACCCTCTTGTCCGGGATAGGGCGGGACCCCAGGCCGGCCCCGGAGAACCCTAATTCCGGAGACTCTGCCTAGAGACCCCAGCGGAGTGGGAAACTTTCCCCCAGACGTGTCTGCTCATCCAGAATTATATCCTTGCCCCCTGAACTCCGAGTTCGGTCCCCATGCGGCTTTGGAGAGCCGCAAGCCCGGACCAGGAACTCAGACCTCAGCATCAGTGGAGAGCCCATCCATCCTGGATACTGACACCCCATTACCACCCCTCCGGGTTTGGAGAGCACTTTGTATCTAAACTAGACCTTGTGGGTCCTTCCAGCATCCCTTAACCCCAAGCCACATGACCTATGGAGAATCTGCATCCTGTCTGTTTTGAGAATCACCCTAGCAGTGGAGGTCCCACACACATGATGTGTTTGCCCATCTCTTGACTCCAGCTACACCATAAATCATTGTCCCAGATAGCCTCCCCCAACCCTAGCGTTCTTTGAGACATAGGAACTAGAGACCTGCGCTCTGCTACACCAAATCCAGAGCTTCTCTATGTTGGGCCCCAGTAAGATCCTAAGAGCCCCATTGGGTGGTCACCGCCTGTTCCGGGGACCCATGCTGAGAGCCCGCCACCCACTCCTGCTGACTTCTGTGCCAAAGCCCCCAGTAGCCACCTACTTCCTACCTGGGTTTCAGTTTCTGAATCATCAAACCGGTTGTGCTGGGAGGGCAGGGAGAGCACTGCCAGGTATGCCAGGCAGAAGCCGTCTGGCTGCTTTTCTCCTCTCCCCAGAGGGGGAGTGAAAAGGCCCAAACCCAGCAACCTCTCTGAACCCTGTGTTCTGGAACAGAACCTGGAAAATGATGAGGATGGAGCCCAGGCCTCTCCAGAGCCCGATGGGGGAGTCAGCACCAGGTCAGGGCCAGGTGGGGACCCACCCTGCATCCCAAGACCCAGTCCCCACCCCGATGCACTCCTCTGTCCTATAAGGGTTCCTAGCCCTCCTTCCCTCGTGGGATCGCCTGTCCAGCTGGGTCACCTCACCTTAGTGCCCAGTGCCTGCAGCTTACCACTGCGAGGCTTTTTATCTCCTAGGAATCCTCAGTTTAACTCGGCCCCCACCTTCCCTTTTTCCTTTCTCTTAACACACACCCCACTCTATGATTTACTCTCACCCCCAACCTTGTCCCCTTTCGGGGCCCTCTGTCCTGCAGGGTTTTAGCCTCAGTCCCTACACACAACCTCATTTTATCTTGACTCTATCCTCTTCTTCATCCCCCCTCCCCCCTCCCCATCCTTCTGTCCTTCAGGGATTCTGGGCACATGTCCATGCGTAGCTCTCAGTGGTCCTTCAGCACCATCAGCAGCACCACCCAGCGCTCCTACAATGCCTGCTGCAGGTGAGAGCCTCTCCCTTGGAGCTCAGCTTCTGTCTGCCAGCCAGCCCTGGCTCCCCACTGCCTCACCTCCTTGTGTCCGCCTCTCTTGCCACCCAGCTGGACCCAACATCCTTTGATCCAGAAAAACAGACGGGTAGTTCTGGCCTCCTTTCTGCTCCTGCTGCTGGGGCTAGGTGAGTGTCCTGGTGGCCTGTCTTCCCTCCCTCCTGTGAGCAGGCTTTGTAGCCACTTGGCATTTTGGGCCTTCCTGTTACAACTGAGCCACTGGGGCTGTGAGAGGATTAGCCTTAGGGTCCTGATCATCTGTCCAGAGAGCACCGAGGGTGAGACTGGAACCTCACTCAGTGCTTTGTAAATTACTGTTTCCTTTTTTTAAAAAAGTTTAAGCCGGGCGGTGGTGGCTCATGCCTTTAATCTCAGCACTGGGAGGCAGAGGCAGGTGGATCTCTGTGAGTTCGAGGCCAGCCTGGTCTACAGAGTGAGTTCCAGGAAAGGCACAAAGCTACACAGAGAAACCCTGTCTTGGAAAAAAAAAAAAGAAAAAAAAAGTTTTTTAAAGTTATTTTTAATATTTATTTTTTATGTGTATGTTCCATGTGCTTGCAGTCTCCAGTGAAGTCAGAAAAGGGAACTGGATGCCCTGGAACTGGAGTTGTAGAGGGTTGTGAGCCACTGTGTGGGTGCTAACCAAACCTGGGTCCTCTGCAAGAGCAGTAAGTGCTCTTAACTGAGCCATCTCTCCAGCTCCCCTACCCCTTTTAAGTTTTTTGAGACAAGGTTCATGTAACCCAAAAGTGAAGTCTGTTCTTGAACGTTTGATCATCCTGCCCCTACCTCCCATATTCTGGGTTTACAGGTATTCATCACTACACCCAGCTTACTTTATTTTATTTATTTATGTATTTATGTATCTATTTATCTATTTATTTTTGTTTGTTTGTTTTTGTTTTTCGAGACAGGGTTTCTCTGTGCAGCTTTGCGCCTTTCCTGGATCTTGCTCTGTAGACCAGGCTGGCCTCGAACTCACAAAGATCCGCCTGTCTCTGCCTTCCGAGTGCTGGGATTAAATATTTATTGTTTTTTTGAGACAGAGTTTGTCTGTGTAGACTCATGTGCCTCACCCCCCTCCCACACCCTACCCCACCTCCTCACTACTTATTACCTTTTTAAATTTAATCTGTTTAATCTACCATAGGACCAGAGAATGGAGAGGTAACAGCTTCCATTTATTCTGTGTTGACTACTGCCAAGTCCTTTCCCCCCACCTTACAGAGGTGGCAAGTAAGAGGCAGGGGCCAGAGCCTGTTCGTGAAGGCAGGCCCAGTGCTCAGGACACTGGTGTCCCTGAGACCAGGCATCAGGCCTGCTTCTTCTTCTCTGGGGTATGTGATCTGACCAGGACCTTTTTCTACCTCACATTGTTCAGTAGGGAAACTGAGGCCCAGCACAGGCAGGTTTGACAGCCAGATATTTCTGACTTCTTTACGGGATGGAGATGCAAAGTCCCCAGAACATCCAGGGTTGAGATCAACAGGGGTCATAAGGAAGGACCAACTGTGGCTGCCACCCTGGGTATCCTTCCCTTCCTTCTCCAGGAAGGTCCAAGGCCCCAGCCAGCTAGGTCTCCTGGCCAGAAATCCAATCTTCACCTCTAGGTGTTTGAGTGCAGGGGACAGAGCTGCCACTTGCCAGCACCACTGCCGGCCAGGCACTGGTGACACCTACTGCCAGCTTCTCCTCAACCCAGCAAAGCCAAGCATTGGTAGCGTCCTGATTTTGGAAGTAAGGACACAGGCTCGGGCTGGAGAGGGGCTTCCTCTGGTTGCAGCTGGGAGGAAGATGAGCTGGGATTTAGACCTACACTTGTGACTGCCAAGGCCCCTAGAGATCACCAGAGAGCCACCAAGGGCTCTAGGGAATTAGAAAAAGATGTTTACTCTAACAGCCCTAAGCTGGGTCAGGGAGTGAGTGTGAACCTCTTTCTGAGGTGTTCTTGGTAAAACATGATGTCTACAAAAGTCCTGGGTGGGGGCTGGAGAGATGGCTCAGAGGTTAAGAGCACTGGCTGCTCTTCCAGAGGTCCTGAGTTCAATTCTCACAACCACATGGCTCACAACCATCTATAATGAAATCTGGTGCCCTCTTCTGACATGCAGGCATGCGTGAAAGCAGAATACTGTATACATTAAAAAAAAAAAAAAGTCCATGGTGGCCCCACAGGCCCCCTGGCTCCACCCTACCCCAAGAGTCCTCAAGGACAGATACGAGAAGTGGGTCCAGGTATGACCTGTCCACCAAAGGCCACATCCCTGCCTGGGACAGCAGGCCATCCCAGACTTCTCCAGCCCAGGTTCTTCTTGTTCAGTCTCATTAAGTGCTGGAGTGCTGGTGGTTCTTATAAAGCCTCGGGTTCCCCCCAGACTCTGAGTTCTCTCCTGAATTCTTTCTCTGCCTGGATGATGGCCACGGCGACAGCTTCTCCTGTGTCCCACTGGGGCGTGGTTTAGTTCATCAAGGCATCGCATAGAATGCTTAGCTCGGGGCCTGGCAGTGCTGTTACTGCTCCCTGGACTGACTGGAGGCAGCTGCTTCAAGCTCCCACAGACCTCTTCCCGCACGTGGATCATAGCTTTCAGGATCTTGTTGGTTCCTCCAATAAGAAGGGCCATGAGACAAGGATCTATCTGCTTTTGTTACATTTATTTTTTCATTTGTGTGTATGTGGGGGCTGAAGGAGGAGGATGCATGCCACAGCCCAAGTGGGGTCAGAGAATTATTGCAAGATTCAGTTCTCTGCTTCCACCATGTAGGTCCAAGGGATTGAAGTCAAGTAGCTGGGCTTTATGGCAAGCTGCCCTACCCACTGAGCCATCTTGCTGTCGTCCCCCATCCGCCTTTTTTCTTTTCTTTTCTTTTCTTTTTTTTCTGGAGGAAACAGGGTCTCTTTATGTACCCCAGTTGTCCTGGAACTCACTCTGTAGACCAGCTTGGTCTCACAGAGATCTGTCTGCCTCTCCCTCCTGAGTACTGGGATTAAAGGTATGCACTACCATGCCAGGCCCCTATCTGCCTTTTATGGTGGAATTCTTGGTACCAGGCATGCAGAGGGTGTTCCGTGTTTGTTGAGTGACTGAAAGGTCACACCAAACAGCAGTAAAAACTCCTATTTCATAGCTATTTCCCAGGGCCTGCCAAGTATGCCGCCCTGAAAACACAGCTTGGTGAGCATCTTGGGGAGGTATGCTGCCCAGTGGACAGCAGTTTAGGTGGGCGATGCATCAGGTGGGAGCCGGGCTGAGAGTCAGGTGTGGAAGATCCTGCCCTCACTCCGCCTGTCCTTCCCCTCCACGACCCCATGTGTGTGCAGTGCTTATCCTGGTCGGCGTGGGACTGGAGGTGGCCCCCTCTCCAGGTGAGCGCCCCGCCTGCCTGGGTCCTCGGCAAACCCTCCCAACTCCCAGCACGAATCAGCCACCTTCCAGGAGAGAGGGAGGCCCTCCCAGGCAGCCATCGCCCCAGGAACCCCAGTCCTGAGCTGTCCGTTTCTTCCCACCACAGGTGTCTCCAGCGCCATCTTCTTCGTGCCAGGCGTCCTGCTGTTAGTCCCGGGAGGTGAGAGTGGCGTGAGGTGGGGCGGGGCATGGGTGGGGGGGGGCCAGGCCCCCTTACTGACAGACGCCGCCCCGCAGTCTACCACGTGATCTTCATCTACTGTGCTGTCAAGGGCCACCGGGGCTTCCAATTCTTCTACCTGCCCTACTTTGAGAAGTGAGCTGCAGCTGGCCAATGGGATGCCAGAGATCCAAGGCCTCAGGCCACCTCCACATGTCCACAGGGCGGACCTCCAACCTACGCCCAGTTCTGTCCCTTTCGCCTGGAAGGAAAAGGCGCTCTGGGACCCTCACGACCGCCAGCCCCCTCTGGATTTGCTCAGGAAGTTTGGGGCATGCCAGCCTGGGGGTGTTGCCCTTTAACCTGATGTGTGCCTTAGTTTATTCTTGGGCCCTGGAATCCTGGGTTGGTGTAATTTTGTGCTAATAAAAGTGTAATTATTCCCAGCAGGGACAGTCACTTTTCTATCCCACCAGGCCTGGCCCAGCCCACTAACAACCACAGCTCTCACAAAGGTTTAGTAAAGGACTCAGCTGGGGCTGTGGCCGACCATCAACTTCTCACGGCTTCTAGGACAACCTGGTGATCTCAGCTGTGCCCAAGGTCACCATCATGTTCCAGGGCAGAGCTGGATGAAGAAGTGGTCCCAGCCTCCCTGCCTTCAACCCTGAGGAGATTCAACTGTCTTCATCTGGGTAACAGACCAGCACCTGTCCTGGTGGCCTTATCAAAGGGCACTGAGAGATGACGCAGGCCTGGGGTCTGGAGGCTGGTATCCTGGTTCCAGCTGGGCTCTAGGGCCCTAGGCCACCTCTAAATGTGGGTCATGTGGGACAGCAGTGCTCCTCCACCCACTGCCCTACTTCCTAGACCCAGAGATTGGGAGCACAGCAGAGCAGAGGTTGTGGGAGCACAACTTCTCAGCAGAGCACCACAGTGACAAGGAGACTTTTAGAGCCACCAAAAGTTTGAAACACCCACCATCTTAGATTTTTGGAAAATCTGGGCCTCTAATAATGTCTGAAACTTAAACAAACAAAAGCCCCCAAACTCTGTAAGGAAATCTGAGCTCACGGTAGTTCGCAGGAAACAAGCTGTGCCAAACACTTCCCCAGATCAAGTCTTGGAACCCTTACTGCCCCAGTCCCATTTCATAGATGAGAAGCCCAAGGCCCCCAGTGTACAAGTGAGGACCAACTCACCAAGGACAAAAACACAACCCAAGCCCCTTCTAAAACTCAGGTAGAGGGGGAAAAAATGGATCAAGGATGGTGTCCTCTGCAGGCCACCAAAAGACGAGCTGAGTCAGACTAAAGCATGAGTGTCCACACAACAGGATGCCGCACACCTGAGTCCATGCCTTTATTGAAGGAGCGGACACCTCATCTTTTTTTGTTTTTCAAGGCAGGGTTTCTCTGTGTAGTTTTGGTGCCTGTCCTGGATCTTGCTCTGTAGACCAGGCTGGTCTCGAACTCACAGAGATCCACCTGGCTCTCCCTCCCAAGTGCTGGGATTAAAGGCGTGCGCCCCCACTGCCGGACTTGGACACCTAGTCTTTTGACCCGCTCCTCTCCTGACCCACCCAGACCTTCCACCCTCAGACCTCTAGTCAGAACACCTTAAGTAACTTGCCACTCTGCAGCTAGCCGAGGCAAGGACTGATGCAGTTATACAATAAAGGTCTAGTGAGATAGCCAAGCGTTGAGATACTTGCTGCCAAGCCTGGCAGCCTGAGTTCACTCCCTGGGACCCACAAGATGGAAAGAGGACGGACTCCCACAAGCTCTTCTCTGACCTCTGCATATGCTCCTTGGGACGCACGCATGCTTGCACACAGTAAACAGAGAACTGAGGGGCTGGGAGATGGAGTAGGAGGGCACTTGCTGTGCAGCTGTGAGGATCTGAGTCAGAATCTGGAACATACATAAAGCCAGACGCAGTAGTGTATGTGTCATCCCAGCTCCTATAGAGAAGGGATGTGGAGGCAGGAGAATCCCTGGAAGCTTGCAGGCCTGGTATCTGAAGTTCCAAGACAGCAAGAGCTGCACCTTTCTCAAAGTGGAAGGTGACGACCAGCTGAGGTTTTCTTCTGATCTCTACGTCTGTGCTATGGCATCCTCATGCCCCACGCCCAGATTTTTTTAATTTTAGATTTATTACTTTTTTAAAAATTTCGTGTGACTGAGTGTTTTGCCTGCATGCATGTCTGTGGACCACATGTATGCCTAGTGCCCATGGAGGTAGTGAACCTCCATGTGGATACTGGGAATTAAACCCAGGTCGTTTGCAAGAACCACTGCACCAACTCTCCAACCTGATTTGTTTTTTAACTAGCAAAGTGAGAAAGACAAAATCCAAGCCCACAGTTTGTATTATCAACACACTCACACAGTTACAGTCCAATAATCACAATGAGAACAAAGAAAGCAAAGGAAAATTTCAAAAGTGTTCACTGAGGCTGGAAAGATGGCTCATTGGGTAAAAGCACTATTACACATTCCTAACAGCTTGCATCCAGTCCCCAGATTTACTGCTGAAAGATAGACTGACCCCCCAAGAATTGTCCTCCATATGTGCACCCCGGCAGGCACTCACTTGTACTCACAAACAATAATAATGTTTTTTTTAAAGACAGTTTCTCTGTGTACCCTGACTGGCCTGGAGCTTGCTACATAGACCAGGTTGGCCTTGAATTCCAGAGATCTACCTGCCTCTGTCTCCCCAGGGCTGGGATTAAAGATATGTACCACCATGGCTAAAAAAAAAAAATTAAGTGAGTAGACTCAATTGCGATTCCATTCTTTGACCCAGTATGCATCACTTAAAATTGTATTGTAACCAATGAGCTTTCTTCTTTTGTTAAGATTACATTACTTATTTGGGAGTAGAGGTTCACACATGCAACACGCCGTGTGAACAGGTCAGAGGACAACTGTGCGAGTCGGTTCTCTCCTTCCGCATGTGGATCCCAGGGCCTGAACTCCCTCTTCAGACTTGGCACCTTCACCTCCTGAGCCGTCTCACTGGGTCTTCTTTTTCATTCTTGCCTTTTTTAGTGAGGCACTCAAGCCCAGGACCTTGCCAGTGCTTGGCAGGCACTGTGCCATTAAGTCACACTCCAACCCAGAGCTTCCTTTTATTGGTTAACCGATCTAACCCAGATGGCGCTGGCCACGACACTTCTCAAAGAATGCTGGAGACCTAAACTCGAGACACTGTAAACAGTGTTTCTTTATCGTGATGCAAGCTGACAGGAGGCATATACTTTCTCAGTGGCTGTGGGTGGCTGATGCACGCCTTTACTCCCAGCATTTGGGGGCGGACAGAGGCAAAGAGGGTCTCTGTGAGTTCCAGGCCAGCCAGGCTACCCAGTCTCAAAGGAGAAAGAAAAAAAAAAAAAAAGCTTTTCCCTAGACTTCTAGTGTAAATCAAAATGTTTCATTTTCCTCCTTGCCTCCTCTGTTGGATTTTTGAATGGTATATTCTGTGTCTGTTATCTTCCAGGCTAACCTTAAGTGAAGTCCACCGTCAATCAGTAACTTTATCCTTCTCTCTGACCCCTGTAGAAAAGGCCCAAGTCATATCTTCCCTTTGTGTTATTTTTGTCTCTACAGAAACTTTTTTCCACTCATATCCCTGACCAACCTCAGCATGGAGCTTTCTCACACTTGAGTCCTCTTTTCTGGGTTGTAAGTAGGCGATTCATACCTTCCCCCTTGGACTCAAATGGGTGTCCGTCACTGCCGAGTGCGAGAGCCCAGGCCCGCAAACCTCAATCCAGGACTGAATCCCTCAGTGTCAGCTCCCCCAAGGCCCCACACTGAGCTCCGCAAGCTTTGGAGACCTCAGAGCAGCCCCTCCTTTCCAGTTCTTTCCTTGTTGGACCGTCTAGCCCTCTTTCCTTGGCCTCCTCTACTGAGATTACTAGCATGTCCTGCCACACCCAGATTCACGTTCACTTTTCATTCATGACAGAGGGCGGTGCAGGGGGGCGGGGTGTTGACAGAGCATGCGCATGCCAAAGAACAACTTTGTGAAGTTGGTTCTCTCCTTCCATCACGTGAATTTTTATCTATCTATCTATCTATCTATCTATTTATTTTAGTTTTTTGAGACAAGGTTTCTCTGTGTAGTCCTGGCTGTGTTGGAACTCACTATTGTAGACCAGGCTGGCCTCGAACTCAGAGATCCACCTGCCTCTGCCTCTGCCTCTGCCTCCCAAATGCTAGGATTAAAGGAAGGCACCACCACTGCCCAGCCGTCAAGGATCCAATTCAGGCTTAGTGGCAAGAGCTTTTATCTGCTGAGCCATTTTACCTGGCCCAAGTTCATTTTTCAAAGCAGCACTTTATACACATAAGTAGCGGGAAATGATCTGGTCACCCTCTCAATCTACCATGTCCTAGGAATTCCCCCACAGTACACTATGCCTGATTTATTGGAACGCAGCCAATGCTGGGGAACTCCCTATCGCTCCAGGATCTGGAGAGATTCGAATCTTGTGCTCTACTGAGAACTGCAACCAGCTGCGATTTTTCCCTCCACAGCTTGGGAGTGGGAGAAAAAGACGGCACGGCAGGCCCCAGAGTCGTCGGGTGCGGTCACGGTGGAAGCAGCCTACAGTTGGGGAGGATCTCTCCATCCTGGGGAAGGGTGTGGTCGTCTGGTTCCTGCCGGTATCTGGGCCTCAGGGGCAGTAGGTTGTCCCTGCAGGTGCCTCAGCCAGTAGATAGCATCATTACAAATTCTGCAGGAGAGACAGGTCGGGGAAGGCCAACCCAGGTCAGGGATGGAGGAGGTTCAAAGTGCTAGAGGCATGGGAGAGGCGTCTGCAAGGGTGACTCACCATCGAAGTCTATGGTGCCATCCCCATTGAGGTCCATCTCCCGCAACATCTCATCCAGCTCAGTGCCCTCTAGTGGCTCCCCCAGCAGAGCTGGTGCTGCCTGCCGGAGCTCTGCCACTGTGATCCGTCCATCCCTGTCCGTGTCAAACTGTCAAGACAGAGAGTCGGAGCAGGGCTCCTACCACATTGTCTCCCTAAGTAGCTCTTCTTGTTTTCTTTCTTTCTTTTTTTATTTGAGATAAGGTCTCACTATGTCATCCTGCCCAGGCTGGTCTCAAATTCACAGTTTCTCTTGCCTCTGCCTCCCAAGTGCTGGGATTAAAAGCGTGGGCCACATGCTTGGCCTTCTTGGGTTGCTTTAATTGGTTGGTTTATATTGTTGAGACAGTGTCACATGAAGACCTGGCTGGCCTCAAACTCACTATGTAGCAGAGTATAGCCTTGAACTCCTTAGTCTCCTGCCTTCGTCATCTCCCAAGTCTTTGGATTACATGTGTACCACCATGCCCTGGTTTTGTTTGTTGCTAAGGATTAAACCCAGGGCTTTATGCATACTAAGTATTCACTTTACCAACTGAACTACACCCTATTCTTGGCTCTACTCTTGCCACTGCCTGATCCAGGGCAATGATGCTTCCCACCAAGTATCTAACCCTTCCCATCCTCAGGAGTCAGGACTGCCTCCTAGAGGAGGATTCTCTGATCAAAGACCTTATGGGAATAAGCCAAGCCCTCCCTACCTGTCCCCAGACCCTAGTCTTGCCTCTCTGGGTCTCCTGAAGGTTCTCAATAAGGATGAAGTCCATGCTTGCCGCCACATGCACTCCTTACCTCTCGGAAGGCGATGCGGAGCTCTCGTACACCCAACATGTGAGCTGTCTCCTCCCTCAGCTTTGGGCTTATCAGCTCCACAAACTCTTCAAAATCCACAAAGCCACCCACTGTGGACCCAAGCAGAGCGTCACAATCTACTCCGTGAGATGCTACATTCTCTGTCTTCCCACCAGGGCTCTGAGCTCAGGAAGGCTCACCTAGGCCCTTGCTCAAAGAGGGATTTCTTGGCTATTGTGGGGGTCAGGGATGCTCCTGTTCTCCATGAAGCCCCAGTGGGACAGAAAGAGACCTGACTTCAGAGAAGGCAGCCCAAGTTCAAATCCTGTTGCTGTTTGAGGTCTTGGGTGGCTTACCAACCCTCTTGTTCTCACCCTGGGATGGGCCTGGAAGAAGGTACTCCACAGAGCAGTGCTCTAGCTGAGTAGAGCTAAGCAGGAAGCTCTAAATTGTTGTGAGATGTTTGTACACTGTGAATATGTGTCACTGTGATTGGTTTAATAAAGAGATAAACGGCCAATAGCTAGGCAGGAAGAGGTTAGGTGGGACTTCCAGGGACAGAGAGGACTCTGGGAAAAAGAAAGGCAGAGTCACCAGTCAGACACAGAGGAAGCATCATGGACAGTATGGAGAGATGAGATAACGAGCCACACGACAGAACATAGATTACAATAAATGGGTTAATTTAAGTTATAAGAGCTAGTGGGACAAGCCTAAGCTAAGACCACACTTTCACAATTACTAATAAGTCTTTGTGCCATTATTTAGGGCTGGCAGTGGAAAAGAAAGCCATCTACACACTAAATACCTTCTAAAAGCACTGCCATGCCATTGTCAGACCCTCAGTTCTAAAATGTCATTAGTCCCCACAATTCCAAGGGACAAGTCAGAACTTTAGGGGAAAAGAGATGCATGACCCTAGATGTGCATTGTGCTTTTTGAGGCATGGTCTCTATTTAGTCTTCACTGGCCTGGAGCTCACTATGTAGACCAGGCTGGCCTTGAACTCACAGAGATCCTCCTGCCTCTGCTTCCCCAGAGGCATTATTAAAGGCATGTGCCACCATGTCTGGCTCCGGTTAATTTTTTTGTGTGTCAACTTGACATAAGCTAGGGTCATTTAGGAAGAGAAATTTCAATTGAGGAAATGCGTCCCTCAGAGTGGCCCATAGGCAAGTCTGTGGGACGTTTGCTTGATTAATGATTGATGTGAGAGGACCCAGTCCATCATGAGCGGTACCACTCCTGGGAAGGTGGGCCTGGGAGGTATAAGAAAGGTAGCTGAACAGGTGCCTGGAGAGCGAGCCAGTCAGCAGCATTTCTCCATGGTTTCTGTTTCAGTTCCTGCCTCCAGGTTCCTGACTTGAGTTCCTGCTCTGACTTCCCTCAACGATAGATTGTAAGTTGTAATACAAATAAACCCTTTTCTCTCCAAGTTGCTTTTGGTCATGGTATTGATCACCGCAATAGAAAGCAAGCCAGGATGTGTACATCAATGGCAAATCCCATGCTCATTTTGGAAATTGTTGTAAAATGAAAGAAAGAACCAAGAGCAGCAGATGGCTCCAAGGAATAAAGATGCCCGTCACCAAACCTGATGACCTGAGTTTGCGTAGCTCTCTGGGACCCACGTGATAGAAGAACTCACTCCCGACAGCTCTGTTCTGACCTCCAAATGCACACTATGGCACACACATCCCCCACTAATCATAACTAAAATTAAAAATCACATGACTGTGGCCCACCCACCCTCTAGGTAACCGGGTTGGCTCCCAAACCAATCACCCAGCAGGGCTCCATCACTGACTGCGCATCTTCACGTGCTGTGACACTTCTAAGAGTTCCATCTCCGTGGGCATGTAGCCCAGCGTCCGCATGCAGTCACCCAGCTCCCGGTAACCGATGTAGCCATCCTGGTCAGTGTCAAACTCCTCAAAGGCAGCCTGAAGCTCTGTAGGGTTAGCAGAAGTCAGACCAGGAAGCCAGACCCAGGGTCACCTTCCACCTCCCAGCAACAGTGAGACACACTCACCCTCCAACTCCTCAGGGCCCAGTTCACGATCCTGTAGAGGAATAAGCCAACATGTCCCCGTTTGCCACAGCTCCTCCAACCCCTCCAAGCGCACTGTGCAGGGCTGGCCCCACCAAAGCAGCTGAAAGACGGCTAAAATCCAGCCGGGCAGTGGTGGCGCACGCCTTTGATCCCAGTACTTGGGAGGCAGAGCCAGGCAATCTCTGTGAGTTTGAGGCCAGCCTGGTCTACAGAGCGAGATCCAGGACAGGCTCCAAAGCTACACAGAGAAACCGTATCTCCATCAACAACAACAAAACAAACAAACAGCTAAAATCCTACAGAGAAAACTTTTCCCCATCCTCTTGGAGCTCCAGATGAATTCTCCAAGATGCCTGGTGTGAGGACTTCTGGCCACTATACCAGCAGGCTCAAAGCCAACCTTGTCCTGCATTGCCTGCCCCCCACCCCCGGTCTGGGGTACAAGAAGCCACCACTCTGCCCTGTCCTGTCTTTCCCAATCTGGCACAAAAAGCAGGAGGCCTGGATATGTAGGGATAAAGATAAGGAAAGTTAGCCTCAATCGCCCACCCCTATACCACCTGACCTTTCCAAAGATGCGGTTGAGCAGGGGCCCATAAGTCCTTTGGGCAGCGTCCTGCTGGGGGTCAGGACGATGTCGGTGGGACTGTCGGTGAGAGGCTTGCCCAGGCGGTGCTGAGGATGGCTCATCCTGCCCCGCTCTGGTCTTTGGGGGGTTGTTGCTGCTTCCTGAGGCTTCAGAGCCCTGGCCAGAGGACTGCTTTCCAGAACTGGCCTTCTGAGACCCTGGCGGCCGCCTCTCCTTCTTGCTCCTTCTTCTGGTCAAGGTGGAGCCCTCAGCAGCACTCCCAGGAGATACAACTCCTTCGGGGGTCTTCTGGGGGTCAGGAACCAGCCGTGAGCCACGCTCTGTTGCCATGTAGAGGATAACGGGACTCAACGATGCAGCTCCCTGGAGTGCCCTTGGTTCTCAGGGCCCAGAAAGCTGCTTATAGCCCCCCAGGCTTGAGTTGATCACCTGGGATCCACAGTGAGGGGGATTAGGGTAAATGAGTCAGGCAGCCAGCCTAATCCCTGCCCTCTGCCCCAGGGTGGCCTGGCAGCACCAGATGGGTCTTGAAAACTGTTCTCAGGAGTGAGGGCACCAGGACACAGCAGCTGCAGTGAGCTCATACTTAAGCTCAGCCACTTATCTAGTAGAAGCAGCAAACTCATCCTTCCAAGTCTCAGTTTACCCATCTGTGAAATGGGGGCACACTGCTGCAGAGTTAAGCACTCATCCCAGAGTGTGACATGGCTGAACTTAGTGTAGCAAAGGCCCCTTTGGCAGGAGGAGCAATACTGGAAAAGGCTGAGAGTTGTCACCTTGGGTCCCCCATGGAGTGACATCCTAGTTGGGGCAGAGGGCATATGGGACTTTAGAAAAGAGGCCTTGGATGCTGACAGAGGCGTGGGGATGACACAGCATGCCCTGGGCCTTAGGAGCTCCTGCAAAGGGTCTCTATTATCTAACCTTGTTGGGATGGGGGGCCCTGGCTGGTGACTTAGCCCTATGGGGCCACGGTTAGGGTTTCCCAGAGAGCAGACCCATGAATGATTGATGCTCCCTCAGCTTGGGTTTCCTGCCTGTCCGCCTTCATATCGCCACTGGACGCCATGCGGCAGGCCCCATCGTGGGGCTGGTTGGTGGCTGGACCTTGGGCAAGCAGGCAGCACCCTGCTCCTTCTACCCGGCCTGCACCTCCCAGGTAAGCCAGGCAATGCTACAGGCCCTGAGGGAGGGGCATCCAGGCTCTGAGGCCAGCAGAGCTAGAGCTCATAGAGGAGACTCTGCCAAGAAAGAAAGAGGTGGAGGTGGGGAGCCGTGGGGATAGTGGCTACAACC
>CABHPQ010138416.1:5556-48186 GCA_902168405.1 Peromyscus aztecus | reverse complement strand
GGAGCATGAGTGACTTGGACAACTGCATCACTGCAAAGCCCACCCCAGCATGGGTGACTAGTCCTGCAATCTTCACTCCTGGAGCTCTCTGTATGACTTTCAGGTACCTCTACCCAAGGGCCTTCATCTCGGCACCAGCCGTGGTTACTGCTTCTGTAACCTGGGAAGTGCCTTGCCCAGTCTTTCCCAGCCTCCTTCGTGAGACTGCTGAGTCTTAGGAACTTCTCTCTGGGAGGGAGTGTTTCCATCAGAGGAAATGGCTACACAGCAGTGCTGTTCTCTAGATTGAATGACAATGCAAACCATTGCCAAAGGATGACTGTAGCTCTAGTGTCTGATGAAGTGAGGATCTTGTAATCCCCAGAAAGCATCCTGCCTCTGCCAGGGCCAGCTATGTATGTATAAGGCATGGCTAGTCTAGCATATGAGCGGGTCTGCGTGTGGTGGGACAATGTCAGGTAACCCAGGGCTCTGTGCCAGTTGTGTGTCATGTAGAATGCCGATTATAGCAGAGCATAGTATAAGATGCACAGGTAGAAGCAGACCTTGTTCATTCCTCATCACTGTCCTTCTCTTGTTAATATGGCCAGGCCAACTGCCTTTCTGAACTTACTGCTATAGGTTGAGGGTAGGAAAGAATTTTCCAGATGTTTTTGCTATCATGTTAAGATCAGTTTTAGAGGACATAGGTTAATCTTAGGATTTCTGTCTCTCTCTCTCTCTCTCTCTCTCTCTCTCTCTCTCTCTCTCTCTCGGTTCCTGGTTTAGGGCTGATGTCATTTTACCTTGTGATTTTAAGTGGAACAGTAGCATTCTTTTATTAAACTGTCACTTTGGGGCATGTAGTTCAGTGGTAGAGTGCTTCCCCAGCTTAGGAGAGGCCCTGGATTATATTGTTAGCACTAGAAAATCAATCAAAAATCAAATCAATCAGTTAGTAGGTCATTCAGAGGCTCACAAAGTATTGTCACTGAATTGTGCTGGTTTTGTTTGATTTAATCTACATTTTTATTTTACTCATTTACTTTTATAGACACAAGACATTGAGATTTAGTTTTATAATTACATACAGTCTCACAAAAATAAGTTAACCAACATTGTTTCCTTTGGGACTTTCTTCTTTAGGGGGAAGCTGTATATGAACGTTTGAGAAACCCTACGATAGTCCCTACACTAGATGAAGTAGTGAGCAAGTCCTAAGTGCTGCACTAAGATCAGTAGTAGCTTAGAACGGAGCACCTCCAGTGAATGACCTTGGGCCCTGAAGCAGTCATAAGTAGAGGACTCTCCTTCATTAGCCTGAGAGAATCACCTCCATGTGGAAACAACTTCCCTTTAAAAAGCTACGTTTAAAAAGTCATTTAAAAAGTGTTGGCAGTGGATCTGTTATCCACTGCATGACATTTGAATAATAACCCTGGTGTTGCGGTGTATTGTTTGTAAGGCATCTTACCTCTGACAAATGCACTTCCTTCCCTTCCTTAAATATTCTGTGGTACTGTGTGGAGTAGCTGCAGTTCACCACACAGCACACCATGATTTACCAGAGCCCAGGCTAGAGCACCTGTTCTCACAGCTTCATCATTGTAAGTAACATTGAGATGAGTATCTGTGTGCCTCTGATTATGTCCTCAAGGTAAGTTAGCAGCTGGATTGCTGGGGTCAAATAGGATAAACATTTTAAGGCCTATCGGTATACTACCAGAATGTTAAATCTAAGTGAGGGGAGAACATAAAGCTAGGGAAAGCAAGTTTAACCCTGGAGGTTTAAGTCAGAAGTTCTCTCTCAAAGCAAAGGAAGGGCATTAGTGAGGTGGAAAGGGAGATCAGAGAAGCATCTGTTTGTAGGGGACGATGGTGGTTAAAACACAGACCACAGCTGGCTTGCCGAAGTCCAAAGAGTAAGTGACTGCAGTGCCTGGCCCTTCAGGGGACATCAATCACACACACACACACACACACACACACACACACACACACACACACACACTCACACACTCCCAACCCCCCAAGGCTCAGAGAACGTCACAGAAAGAATATAAGAGCCAGGGGTTGGGGAGGTGGGCTTTGAAATCATGTCTTTTGGGCATGGCCGATGCACTCTGGAACTCAACACCTCTGATGTCCTGCACAAAACCTGTGAAAATTCAGGCCCAACAACATTTCATCATGGAATGGGGAAGGGCTCATAAGACCCCACCCCTCCCTGAGGGACAGCTGTGGTGGCTGGGGGAGGGGGTGTTTGTCTTCGTTGGTGTAGCCACAGAGATGTTATCCCTGCTCCTGTAGGCAGCCCCCTTTAAACTCTGGGTCATGAGACACACAGAACACAAGAAAGTAGGAGAGTTTGCTGTGAAGAATGGTTTCAGGGTTTCAGTGCTTTGGTGGGATAATGAGGGGAGAATGAAGCTAGGTAATAGGGAGTGAGGAGGACTAAAATTCATCATATACATGTATGCAATAGTCAAATAATTAAAAATATTAAGTCATAAGAAAGGATGGTGGGCGGTGGGAGTAAGGGGATGGAGCCTAGGCTTAGAATGGTGTAGTTCCACCTATCCGCCAGTGGAGGGAGCCCTGTTCCCAGACCCTCAGTAGGTGTTAGCTATGAAGGTAGAGTGCCCTTGTCTTTAGGGCTGGCTGAGTGAACACAGCTTTTTATTTATGTTTATAAATTTGAGTTTAATTTATCCATATATACTTTTAAGCAGCCCTAGTTTAAGAGTCAGGCAGCCTTGGATTCTCCTTAGGCTGCTGCCTTTTAGCTAGCTCATATTGAACAAATAATTTAACCTCTATGATCCTCCATTTGCAAATGAAATATCAATATGGCTGTCCCCTCCCAGGTTTGTGACATCAAATGAGAACATATTTAAAGTCCTTAGCTGTGATGTTTACCCTGTTCCATCACAGTTTCTTCTGTGAAGAAGATAGTCCCTGGAAAATATGGAATGATTCTGATTTCACATAGTCTTCCCTTTTGCAGATCACAATATACTGTCCTCTGTGTGTGATAGGTGGGGAGGGGGGTAAAAACAGAAATTGTTATTGGTTTCTCACTGTTTATTAGTCTACTTATTTATTCAATTTCTATGCTGGGGAGCCAACCCAGGTTTTGTACAAGTTAGATAAGCAGTCTGTCACTAAGCTACACCTCCTGTCCTTGGTTTGTTGTTGTTGTTGCATAGACTGGTCTGAATTCAAGATCCTCATGCCTCCGCTTCCCAAGTACTGGGATTACATGTGTGTGCCACGAGGCCTGATAGATACTTCAGCTCTAAAAATGAGTTAAGGTCATGTTCTATGAAAGTCACAAAATGCAACTGTTAAAACAGGAGAGCTTGAGTATGAGTAGAGAAGATAATGGTACTAGAAATGTGGATTAAGAAAATACATACTGCAGCTGAGCACACTTGACTCTAAAACTCAAAAAAAAAAACAAAAAAAACCAAAAAAAAAACAACCGAACAACACAGTAAGCAAGAGAAACTCACAAAACCCACGCCCGACAAGAGACCTGAGCCTCTTAGTCTGGACTGTGAGACATGCTTCTGTCTAGCTCTACACGTGTCTTCTTCGCATCTTCCAGTCTATAGACAGTTGAGCATACAAGCTTGATTTGAACAGCCTCTTCACACCTTCTCCGTTTTTTGCCCTGACAGGTCTGCCCTGGGCCTGGCCTTTAAAGGTTCTCCCACCACCCTCTCCTGCAAACATTCTGTGTCTTGCCTGCCATTCTGCAGCTTCTGTGGGGCTGTGGTCATTGCCCCTATTAGCCTCTCTCTCCAAGAATCCTTAAGCAAGAAAAAAAAAAAAAAACCAATGAACTGAACCACACAGTTGATCAAAGTCTTGCTGTTGTCCCCTTGCTAATTTCTTAGCCTTCAAATCTGGACTTGGGGATTTAGCTCAGTAGCATCCCTAGCTTTCGTCCCCAGGACCACCACCCACTTCCCTGAAAAAAATAAAAAATTCAAAGCTTGAGTGTCGCTTCCTTATGTAAGTAGTCCCTGTCCCATAGCCTGCAGGAAGGACCTTCCCTGTTAGTTGCCTTTGGACTGTCCCATGGTTTCTTTTATGTAAATATTTTTAATACTTACGTTTGCCCTGTATAACACCACACACAGGCTTTGCAAAAGGAAAAATTGCGCCTCTTTTGATATCTGTGGAACCCATAGAGTCTGTCACTGTGCCTGGTTCTTGGTAGATGCTTTGTAGCATTGGCACAGACACATACAACTAAAGTGGATGGTTTACCATGGCATCACTCCAGCTTGGCTTAGATTCTCCTAATTGTGATATTGCAGACAGCCATGGCAATTGGTAGACACTGGCACAGAGACGAAAGCTGTTTTCAGTGTGCTTAGAGAATCAGCACATTGCTGGGTGGCAGTGCCTTTGTCTGTTGTCACACGGCTGCCGTGAAGTATTTGTTTGATGACATGATGGATTTTCCCTGTTATTTCCTTTGTAAGGACTATAACACTCACTAGCCCAGCTGTTCCTCAAACTTGATTGTGTGTGGAAATCATTAGAAGCTAAGGGAGGGGTGTGTGTGTGTGTGTTTCCAGATGGAGATCCCAGTCCCCCTCTCTATGGAGAGGGAAGGAGGGAGGGGTCCTCATGTCTTAGGATTTCAGTTTTGTAGGAAGACAGAGCAGAGTGGTCTAGTTCCCACAGACTCTCCCTGTTCAGTCCCTCTGTTGCCATCTAGTGCGTTAGTGTCAGGTTGCCATTGAAACATCATTAGCTGAAGTCTGTGTTTATTCCCAGTTCTTTGCTTTTTGCTTTGTGTGCTACACTGGTCAGTGTTTTTGAAATGTTAATAGTGCATGTTTATGTTAAAGTATATTAGACAAACACCACTTTATCTTGTCCGTAGTGTTTTGGGTGTGTTTCCCAAGAGAAGGAACTGAAGATCAAGGCTTATGTGAGGGGAATGTGGAGGGAGATATTGCTGTAGTTACCCAGTCTTGATATTTGAGAAGAAAGGGAAAAGCAAGTATGTATTAGCTCCTACCCCACTTGTCAAAAGTAGCCCCCAGCACACTACCACCTGAGGCTGGTGATAGTCATTGGTAGATACCAAGAGGGGCTGTCATGGCAGCGTACTGTGACCACAGTAAGTGAGCCCAGGAGTGGGCTCTTGTAAGCACTTGTTTATTATTCTTAACTAAATAAAAGGTAAGTACATTTCATTTTTCAGTCCTCTCAGTCATTGTTTCTCAATTTTTAATTTAAATTCTTTACACACCTGGATTGAAGTCAGCCATTTTGTTTGATTTTTAATGCGTGTGCTTGTGTGTGTGGTTTTATTCAGACATTCAAATCTCTGGTCCATTTGGAATTTGACAACTGGCTTGAGAGATTCAACTTTACCCTTTCCACCTGGTTATTTAGCTACCCAAAGACTACTCCTTAGAAAACCCATTTGCTCTCAGTGTTTAGAGTCCTGGTTTTTTTGTTTGTTTGTTTTGTACAGATAATCAATTGTTCCTGTTTCTGCATTTTCCATTCTGTTCACCTGTTCTGTATTTATCCCTGTGCTGATACTAATACCTGACTTTTAATTAAAGAAGCTTTAAGTTGGTTTGAATATTTTGTAGGGTTAGTACTATATCATTGCTCTGGTAAGAATCCAGTAACTGTTCAGTCCAGGAGGCTGGATATTTCAGCTGGTCTTCAATATACTTTGGAATCTCAAAGAAGTAGGCGCCAATGCCAGCAAAAGAATGGATTTGCCAGGCAGATTGAAAGCAAGCCAGCAAAGAGGGCAAGCATCCTTCTTCCAGGTCCTTAATATAGGCAGCCAGAAGAAAGTGGGGCCCAGATTAAAGGTGTCTTCCTACCTCAGAAGATCTGGATTCATTGTGTATCTTCCCACTTTAAAAGACCAGGATTAAAAGTGCATCTTCCCTACTTTAAATGATTTAGTTAAGGAAAAAAATCCCTCACAGATGTAAAACCCAGTTGCTTGGGTGTTAGTTAATTCCAGATGTGGTCAAATTGACAACCAAGAATAGCCATCATCAACCCTTTGTCAACTTGACACACAATCATAGCTCCTTATGTCATGCTTAATTTCCAAATGAAAACAATAGCCAGATCATAATTACACTTGTGGTGGTTTGAATAGACTCATATATTTGAATGACTGGCCATTAGGGTGTGGCAGCTACTTGAGAGGGAGCAGGAGGTGTGGCCTTGTTGGAGTGCATGTGGTCTTGTAGGAAATGTGTCACTGGGGTAGGCTTTGAGGTTTCAAAAGCCCAACCCAAAAAAAGGAAGAAAGAAGGAAAGAAAGGAAGAAAGAAAGAAAAAGAAAAAAACAAGTATGGTGTCCTACCCCTTTAGTGCTAGCACTTCTGAGGCAGAGGTGGGCAGATCTCTGAGTTCGAGGCCAGGCTGGTCTACATAGTTTCAGGACAGGGTTACAAAGAGAAATCCTGTCTCCAAACAAATAAAAGCCCAAGCCAGGTCCCCTGGCTCCCTCTTCCTGCTGCCTTCAGATCCAGTTATAGAACTCTCAGCTACCATGTCTGCCTGTGTGCCACCATACTCCTTGATAAGGATAGTGGACTAAACCTCTGAAAATATAAGCAAGTCCCAATTAAATGCTTTCTTTTGCTAAGAGCTGCCATGGTCATGGTGTCTCTTCACAGCAATACAACACTAAGACAACACCTAACATGACATAAACATCCAATATACAATTGCAAACGCATTATAAATTTGAATAGGTGGCAGTGTCCCTTGAGGGACATTCTTTTAGTAGCTCAAACTTAAAAGTAATAACCACTGATATTCTCTTAACTGATGTTACATTACATGATGAAGAAATTGAGGAAAGAAAACACAAATATCTGTACAAATAGATTCGTAACAATATATGACAGAAAAACTCAGGTTAATTATAATCCTTGTTTCTGGGCACATGGCCTTAGCTGGTATTCATAACTATCTTCCTCTACTACCCGTTCTGTATTTTCTCCACCCTCAAGCACTTCTAGCAGATGTTGGCTCTTTTCCTGAAGGGTCAGTGCCCTTCGTCATCCTGCCTGAATTAGGTTGTTGTAGTTTCCCGTTGACTTCAATCACAGGATATGATAGCACAAGAGATGCCCTAAAGTAGTGGTTCTTAACTTGTGGGTTGCAACCCCTTTCACAATGGTCATCTAACACACAAATATTTACATTAGGGTTTCTAACACTAGCAAAATTACAGTTATAAAGTAGCAACAGAGATAATTTTATGAGGCCTTGGGCGGCGGTGGTGGTGCATGCCTTTAATCCCAGTAATTGGGAGGCAGAGGCAGGTGGATCTCTGTGAGTTTGAGGGCATCCTGGTCTACAGAGTGAGTCCAGGATAGGCTCCAAAGCTACACAAAGAAACCCTGTCTCAAAAAAACCAAAAAAAAAAATTTTTTTTTGTGATTGGGGTCACTACAACATGAGAAACTGTATTAAAGGGTCTAAACATTAGGAAGGTTGTGAACCATTCACTGCCCTAAAGGGTCTCCTGCACTCTAGACATAATCTCTTTCTCTATTGGAGAAGCAATCCAATTTCCCTGTGGTAATCTAGATCGATGAACCCTCCTAACACTGTCATTTCTTTCTTAGCTTGTTGACTTAAGGACAACAGAAGTCCCAAGTGGCTAGTCGGGAGTCTGAGCTTCCAGTTCAATAGGATGTTCATTGTGGCCCCTAGCAGGAACATTCCCCACTCTGGAAGCCAAATTTCTAGTCCAGCAGAACTTAAGGTTACAGGAACAGGAAGCAAAAATTTTTGTAGTGGGTCACTAGGGATGATAGTGAGTGGAACTATTCCCTTTTACACCCCTTGATTCCTGGACCTATGGATCCTGACTATATCTTGGACACTGATTCAAAGCATACATCACCTTCTGGAGAACCCTGCCCCAGCCCTCCAGGCTGCTGCCTCGTAATTGACTATGTAACTGTGTCTTCAAAAGACCATTCCATTTTTCTATCAGGCCAGCTGCTTCAGATGTTGGACATGGTAAGACCAGTGGATTCTATGATCGTGGGCCCAACTGTCGTACTTCTCTGGCTGTGAAGCAAATTCCTTGGCTAGAAGCAATACTGTGTGGAATACCATGACGGTGGATAAGGTATTCTGTAAGTCCATGATGGTAGTTTTGGCAGAAGCATTGTGTGCAGGAAAGGCAAATCCATACCCAGAATAGCATCTACTCCAGTAGGGACAAAGCATTGTCTTTTCTACAGTAGAAGTGGTCCAGTGTACTCAACCCGCCACCAGATCACTGACTAGTCATCCTGAGGAGTGGTGCCATATCTGGGGCTCAGTGTTGGTCTCTGCTGTTGGCAGATCTGGCACTCAGCAGCAGCTGTAGCCAGATCAGCCTTGGTGAGTGGAAGTCGGTGTTGTCCAGCCCATATGTAACCTCTATCTCTGCCACCATGGCCACTTTTTTTTATTGGCCTATTGGACAATGACCAGAATGGCTTGAGGAAGAGACTGACTGTCCACAGAATGGGTCATCTTGTTTGATTATTGAATTGACTTTGAATTTGATTATTGACTCCTCTGCTGAAGTCACCTTTGGTGAGCACTTAAACGGGACACAAGAATTTTCACATCCTTTGCCTGTTTGGAGAGATCTATCCATATACTTCTTCCCCAGATGTCTTTCTCACCATTGTTCCAATCATGCTTTTTCCTAGTCTCTGACCATCCAGCCAACCCATTGGCTACAGCTCATGAGTCAGTGAGTAATCACACATCTGGCCACTTCTCCTTCCAAACAGATTCTAATACCATGTGTACTGCTCCAAGTTCTGCCCACTGTGAAGGTCTCCCTTTGCTGCTGTCTTTCAGAGTTGTCCCAGGAAGGAATTGTAATGCTGCAGCTGTCCACTTCTGGGTGGTGCCTGCATAATGTGCAGAACCATCAGTAAATCAGGCCCTGGTCTTCTTGTCCTCAGTCAGTGATCACAGGGTACACCCTTTGAGGCTCTAGGTGTATGCTTGGTGGCAGACAGCTTTTTTTTTTTTTTTTTTTTTATTAAGAAATTTTCTACTCACCCTACATACCACCCACAGATCCTACCTCCTCCCTCCTCCCACCCCCCAGCCCTCTCTCCCAAGCCACCCCCCATCCCCACATCCTCCAAATCAAGGTCTCCCATGGGGAGTCAGCAGAGCCTGGCACACCAAGTCAAGGCAGGTCCAAGCCCCTCCCTGCCACACCAAGGCTGCACAAGGTGCCACACCGCAGGCACCAGGCTCCCAAAAGCCTGCCCATGTACCAGGGAGGGATCCCGATTCCCCCGCCCAGGTATCCCCCAAACAGTTCGGGCTAAACAATTGTCTCCCGTATCCAGAGGGCCTAGTCCAATTTCATGGGGGCTCCACAGCCACTAGTCCACAGTTCATGGGTTTCCACCAGTGTGGTGGGTCATCTCTGCATGTCTTCCCATCATGGTCTCCACGTCCCCTGCCTGCAGAATCCCTCCTCTCTCCCATCGACTGGATTCCTGGAGCTTAGCCTGGCGCCTGGCTGCGGATCCCTGCATCTGCCTCCATCAGTCACTGGATAAAGGCTCTATGATGACAGTTAGGGTATTCACTAGACTGATCACCAGAGTAGACCAGTCCAGGCACCCCTTCAATCACTGCCAGCAGTCCAAGGTGGGGTCATCCCTGTGGATTCCTGAGAGCTTCCCTGGTACCTTGCCTCTTCCCACTCCCATGATGTCTTCATCTATAATAGTATCTCTTTCCCTGCTCTCCCACTTTGTCCCTGCTCCAGCTCGACCCTCCCATTTCCCTATGTCCTCACCCCCCATTCCTTGCCCTCCACCATCCCACCCCCACCCCCAGCCCGCTCATGCAGATCCCATCCACTTCCACTTTGCTGGGCAATCCCTGTGTCCCTCCCAGGGTCCTTCCCTGTCAGCTCGCCTCTCTGGAGCCGTGGGCTGCAGTCTGGCCATCCCTTGCCCTATATCTAGTATCCACTTATGAGTGAGTCAGTTTGGCAGTTTCTCAGAAAATTGGGAATCAGTCTTCAAGACCCAGCCATACCACTCTTGGGCATATACCCAAGGAATGCTCAATCTAACCACAAAGACACAGGCTCAACTATTTTCATGTCAGCATTATTCGTAATAGCCAGAACCTGGAAACAACCTAGATGCCCCTCAACTGAAGAATGGATTAAGAAAATGTGGCACATATAAACAATGGAGTAATACTCAGCAGTAAAAAACAATGATATCATGAAATTTGCAGGCAAATGGATGGATCTAGAAAATATCATCCTGAGTGAGGTAACCCAGACTCAGAAGGACAAACATGGTATGTACTCACTCATAGACAAATGACTTTATAATGGGAGTAGAAAACATAGGCATTCGGGTAACATTCTTCTTCATGTGGTTTTCTTTTGCCTTCAGGACCTGCTCAGGCCCAATCACAGATATACCACTTCCATTTATTAATGGGTTGCTGCTGTGCACGTCCTACTTTATGACTTGGTGGGACACATAACACCCAACTTATGATGGGCTAGGTCACATGATAACTTGGTGGCCCATTGCCAAACATTTAGTTTCCACTGAGGCCCAATAGCAGGTCAAGAACGGTCTCTCAGTGGGAGAACAGTTGTCTGCACGTGATGGTAGAGTCTTGCTCCAGAATCCCAAAGGTCTTTTCTGTGATCCTGTAGGGGCCTGCCAAAGGCTCCAAACAGTCTCCCTTTCTTCTACTTACACAACAAGTCTGGTCTGCTGGATCATATGGTCCAAGTGGTAGAGCAGCCCGCCCAGCAGCCTGGGCCTGTTGAAGAGCTCCTCCCTACTTCATCCAATCAGCATAATGTCATCAATATAGTGAGCTAATGTGATATTTTGTGGAAGAAACAGATGATCAATACCCCTTATAACTAAGTTATGACACAGGGCTAGAGAGTTAATATATCTTTGAGATGAAATGGTAAAGGTATACTGCAGGCCTTGCTAACTGAAAGCAAACTGCTTCTGGTGGTCTTTATGGACTGAGAAAAAGGTACTTGCTAGATCAATAGCCACATAGCATGTACCAGGAGATGTGTTAATCTGCTCAAATACCACATCTGGTACAGCAGCTGTAATTGGAATCACTACTTGATTGAGTTTTCGATAATCAGCTGTCACTTTTGACAATCCATCTGACTTCTGAACTGGTCAGATAGGAGAGTTAAAGGGAGACGTGGTGGGAACTGCCACCCCTGCATCTTTCAAGTCCTTGATGGTGGCACTGTTTCTGCAGTTCCTCCAGGGATGCCATACTCTTTTTGGTTCACTATTTTCCCGGGCAGAGGCAACTCTAATAAAGGCTTCCATTTAGTCTTTCCAACCATAATAGCCCTCATTCCACAGGCCAGGGACCCAATGTGAGAATTCTGCCAACTTCTAAGTATATCTGTCCCAATTATACACTCTAGGACTAGGGAAATAACCACAGGGTGAGTTCAGGGACCTACTGGACCTACTGTGAGTCAGACTTCAGCCAGAACTCCCTTAATCACCTGACCTCCATCAGCCCCTACTTTAACTGGAGGGCCACAGTGTTTCTTGGGGTCTCCCAGAATCGCATCAGTTCAGACCCAGTATCTAATAGACCCTGGAAAGTCTGATTATTTCCTTCTCCCAGTGTACTGTTGTTACCTTTGTAAAAGGCCGTAGGTCTCTCTGGGGGAAGGACTGGGAAAGGCTAACAGTAAAATCTTTAGATATTTTGTCTAGATCCTTCCTCAGGGGAACCTGACTGTCAAGGGGATCTGAGTCTGCAAACTGGCTCAAGTCTGGAAATTGATTCACAGATCAAGATTCCCTTTTACCACAATCCAATGGAGGTTTTCTTTCATTTGTTTGAGAGTTTTTCCACTTATAAAGATCAAACAAAAATACAGTAGCATTCTGCTTTTATTGTTATTTTGTTTTTGGTGTTTGGTTTTTTGAGACAGGGCTTCTCTGTGTAGCCCATGTAGCCCAGGTTGTCCTGGAACTCCGTAGACTAGCCTGGTCTCCATCTCAAAGATCTGCCTGCCTCTGCCTCCTTAATGCAGGGATAAAAGGCATGCAGCACTACCCGGTGCAGGAGCATTCTCATCTCTTTCATGCCTGGAAATACCATCATTGATTAGCCAGTACCAAAGGTCCACACGAATCATGCCACTGTAAAAATCACTTTGCCTGTACTGCCCATTACGGGTTAGGACATTATGGACATTGCTTTGTCTATGCTGCCCATTACGAAAGCCACAATCACCTTGTCTTTAATGATTCAGTGCTGCCACCTGGCCCAATTAAACCTCTTGCGTTTAATTCATCGAACTGAGAGCATCACTCAGGTCTGTCACAAGGAAAAGTGTGACAACAAAGCTCTTCAAATGGCCTAGTGCCTCCTCACCAGTTTACATCTTATAGGGTTAGAGAAAGGCATGTCTTCCCGGCCTTCCCCTTGTGGAGGATTAGATTTTACACTGCCTACCTACTCCAGCACTGCATCTTCCCTGAGCATTAACATCTTTTCACCAACAGTAAACTAAGGAACATCAGGCATCTCCAACCTTTTCAATAGACCATCTTTTGACAAATGCTTTAGCCAACCATTCAAACAAACTTTTTGGTTTTTCAAGACAGGGTTTCTCTGTGTAGTTTTGGTGCCTGTCCGAGATCTTGCTCTGTAGACCAGGCTGGCCTCAAACTCAGAGATGTGCCTGGCTCTGCCTCCCAAGTGCTGGGATTAAAGGCATGTGCCACCACCGCCTGGCTCAAACAAACTTTTTGATACCTTTGTGGTTTTTTTGTTTGTTTGTTTGTTTGTTTTGGTTTGTTTTTTTTGTGAGAGCTTCCATTAATAAACCCAGAATTTCCATTCAGTGGGCCCATATCATTGAACTCAGCCTGATCTAGTTTTATGTTCCTTCCACCATTATCCCACACCCTCACATATTCCTCAGACTTCTGCTAGAATGAATTAGCAAACTCATTAAGCTCTTTAGTAGTGTAGTGCACCTCCTCATGGACTACACTTCCTACCTCCTGTCTAGGAGCCTGTTTAGCCTAAATCTGGTTTTAGGTCTAGAGGCAACTATTTTTGGACCTTGAGGGACATCAGTATTGCCTTGCCTGCTGTCTCCTTTAGAGAAAGTCACTGCTGGTTTAGCAGACAGTGAAGGAATAACTTCTTCAAAAGTGAAATAGACAGTGTTTCAGACGTTGGGGTGTGAGCACATCTTTTGTTGAGGGTGGAGAGACTATTTCCTCAGGTGAGATAAACCCTGAGAATCTGAGGGTTTAAAGTTCCCAGCCTCAGTAGGGTCCTCCCACACATTCCCATCTCCAGTTACAGGATCCCATTCTTGACCAATTAATGCCCCTGCTTTAAGCACTGACACCCACTGAGGCTGGGACTTGAATTTTCGCTGTAATTCAGGCAACCTTATAATGAGGGCTTCGGTTTGATTTTCCACACCCTGAGTTCTGTGACTGCTGAAGAGAAGATTCTCTTCCAGAGCACACTTAGAAACCTTTAGACTGTTTATGCGAGTTCATCGTTGGCCTTCACCATATTCGGAGATGCTAGAAGTTAGTCATTCTTTTCTTTTGTCAATTTATCCAGAGATGGTAGGAGCAACAAACTAGCATTGTTATTTTCCTTATTTTGCCACAAATAGTCAAAAATTTTATATAGAGACTCACCAAATCCGTTGCCTCTCTCAGTTGGAAAATCAGGATAATCAAAGCATTTGTCTCCTTAAGTTAGTGAAAAAAAATTTATACACACACACACACACAGATTTATTAATTAGAATGGCTTACAGGTTGTGGTCCAGCTCATCCAACAATGGCTGTTTACCAACAAATGGTTCAAGAATCCAGTAGTTATTTAGTCCACAGGGCTGGATCTCTCAGCTGTTCCTCAGTACATGCTAGAATCCCAACAAAGTAGGCTCCAGTGCTAGTGAAGGAATGGACTTGCCAGGCAGAGCAAGGGCGCGTAGGCAAAGAGAGCAAGCTTCCTTCTTCCATGTCCTTATATAGACGGCCCGAAGAAGATGTGGCCCAGATTAAAGGTGGATCTTCACACCTCAAAAGATCTGGATTAAAAGTGGGTCTTCCCGCTTCAAATGATTTAATTAAGAAAAAACAAAACAAAACAAAAAACTCTCACATGTGTACCCAGCCACTTGGGGTTTAGTTAATTCCAGATGTAGTCAAGTTGAGAACCAAGAACAGCCGTCACAAAGACCAAACAAGCAGAGAAGCATATTTAGCAAGCCATACAAGGGCGCTGGAGAGATGACTGTGGTTAAGAACACTAGCTCTCTTGCAGATGACCTGGGTTTGATTCACAGAACCCACATGACCACCCACAATCACCGCTCACAATCATCTGTAATTCCACTTCCAGGGGACTCAAAGCCCTCTGCTGATCATCCTGGGCAATAAGCACTTGTGTGGTACACATACATATGTATGGGAAAAACACTCAAAATAAAGTGAGTAAATCTAATTTTAAAGAGTGGCTTTAAAAGGGTAGATTCTACAAGGGTGGATTCGTAAACTCAAGAGTTCAGCAGCTCTCTGTTGATACCACAACAGAAATACTTGAAAGGCCTCCCTACTCCCAGTCCCTCAGTTGTCCTTACCTTGGGATTTAATTAGTCTGTGGTCATGCATTCATTTGTTTGAAGCCTCCAGATCCTTAATGTACAACCAGAATTGAGGACTGCTGATACAGTCCTGAGGTCGAGACTATGCCTGATTCATCCGGCACTGTAGTCTCAGCACTTATCATCAGAGTAGCTCAAAAGTGGTTAAGTGCTCACTAAATACGTGTTGAATGTTTTGGTAGTCCCTCACTTTTCAGATACACAAGACTTCAGAGGCCATTTGCCTAGGGCTCTCGGGTTAACTGGCAAGTGGAGCAGTGAAGCCCAGATTTCTTGTCCTTCAGCTCTATTTTTTGGCAGCTTTCCTTTGGACATATTTGCCTTCTCAGTTCTTATGTTGTTCAATGTTATGACTTCTACCCAGTTCCTACTCCACACTGAAGAGGGAGGAATGAGCCTTGGATGCTTAGAAAGCTAACTGGCTGGACCGTGTTGTAGCATCAGTCAGTGTTCTGTGTCAGCCCACCTCTTAAGTCAAGTGGGAGTGGGACAGAGGAGAAGGAGGCGAAGAAACATGGAACTGAGAGTCACCGTGTTCTCTGCTTGGCATCAGGCTTGGAGCCTCTGACTTAGGTTACTCTTTCTTACTCTCTCTCTTTAAAAGATTTGTTTTTATTTTTAATTATGTACATGTACGTGTGTGCTGGTGCCTGTCCAAGCCATAGGCGTCAGATCCTTCTGGAACTGGAGTTATAGGTGGTTGTGAGCCATCCAGGGTGGGTGCTGGAAACTGAACTTAGTCCTTGAGTCCTCTGCAAAAAGAGAATACACTTTTAACTGCTGAGTCATCTCTCTAGCCCCTCCCCCCATTCTCTTTTCTTCCCTCCTCCCCCATCTTTAATGGAACTCTCCACCCCATTTCAGCAGCAATGCAATCAGATTTTTAGAATACTGACATTTGGGTTGTTTGTTTGTTTATTTATTCATTTAGTATTTTTGGTTTTTCGAGATAGGGTTTCTCTGTGTAACCCTAGCTGTCCTGGAACTCACCTTGTAGACCAGGCTGGCCTCACAGAGATCCACCTGTCTCTGTCTCCCAAGTGCTGGGACTAAAGGTGTGGATTGTTTATTTTAATTAGGATTCTCATGGCTTTCTGTTAAGGTGATTCCAGGTCCATCTTCCCATATCCCAGTTGCTTTATCCAGTCTTGACTTGTGTATGCTCCCCAGAAAAACTCCAAAAATGGTGGGGATCAAATAGGAAAAGCTATAATGAATTATAAAGGATTATGTAAGGAAATTGTCATCTGATTCAATTTGTGTGTGTATATATGTGTGTGTGTGTGTGTGTGTGTCTGTCTGTCTCTTCCGAGATTGGAGGATTGGATTCTAGCAGTGATATATTGTTTGAACCAGTCTAATAACAACAAGAAAAGATTTAAGAAGAAAAAAAATTGAAGGCATAAGAGGGAGGGTACAAGGCAGAAAAGATTAACAGGACCAAGATTTAGAGAGATGGAAACCCTGGAAGATAAGGGAGACCTTTGGTACCATTTGTCCCTTTGAAGCAGTTGCCATTGGCAAACTTTGTTACCTGCGGTCAGAGCTCTAGTCCGTTCTGTGGGACTGGGAAGATGATGGCATTCTTGTGTGCCAAGGAGGAAGAATGATAATAAATGCCCCACTTCCCCCGAAGACTCTACTTAGAGGTAAAGTAAACCAGAAATAGATTGTCCCAGAAACCAAGAGGAGAAAGGCACCAGGAGCAGGCATCAAATCACTGGATTATTCGTGCATTATAGAGAGTAAATGTGCTGCACCTTTGCTCGTTCACTGTGGCAGTCTCAGCACAGAGGTAAGAGCATGTGGTATTTGTCCCTGCTGGGCACCTGTGAACAAGTGATTCTGCCACTTCTCCTCAGGTGTGTGTTCATGAGTGGGAGTGTTTTTACTTAATCTTATGCTAGGTTCTTTTCAGGATGGGATGAAAAATGAGACTGAGAGTCACAGTCATTTAGAACTTAAAGCCAGAAAAGCCCCTGGAGGTCAGTACCATGACCTTGTCTTACATGTTTATTTATTTGAGCTGTGTGCAGGTGTGCACTTTCCATGGCATGCACGTGGAGGTCAGAAGACAACTTTCAGGAGTCAGTCGCCACCTTCTACCTTGTTGAAACAATGTCTCATTGTCTCTGATGCCCTGCATATTCCAGACTGGCTGGCCTGCAAGCTTCTGAGCACTACCACATCTGGCTTTTAATGTGGGTTCCAAGGATCAAACTGAGGCAATCAGCCTTGTAGCTAGTGCTTTCACCCACTGAGTCATCTTCCTGGACCTGACCTTGTAATTTTTTTCCCGTATGTGTGTGCACCTGTAGAGGTATGGATGTGGTGGTCAGAGGGCAGTTTTATGGAGTTAGTTCTCAGCATCCACCTTTACATGGTTCCAGCTGTCAAACTCAGATCATCAGACTTGCATGGCAAACACTTTTACCCACTTCACTAGCCTGCCTTGTGCATTTTATGTTTGAGACGGTGTACCTAGTAATTGTTTTCCGATATGTAAACACATGAGTATCTTACTGTACACAGTAAAAGTGACATTAAATATTTTATGTAAAACTTCAGAAATGTTGGCTACGTGTAGTTTGCATAGTTAGACCTCTGACGACTGTCAGTTTTGAGCATGTGTAGACTTCTTGCCATTCAGCATAACAGCTGATTGCACAGTATTTATATGGCATGAGATATTCAAAGCAATCCAGAGGTGATTTTAAACACATAGGAGGATGTGTAAATGCAGGACTATTTTATTTTGTTGTTACTATTATTTTAATGTTATTTATTTTCGAATTTTTATTTTATTCATGTGTCTGTGTCTGTGTATCTGTGCTGGTATCAGCAGGGGCCAGAAGAGGGCATTGAATTTCCTGAAGCTGGAGTTACAGGCAGTTCTGAGCTGCCTGACATGGATGCTGGGATTTCAATTAGCATCTCCTGGAAGAGCAACAAGTCCTCTTAACCATAGAGCCGTCTCTCTAGCCCCTACAGTGCTGGTTTATAAAAGAGATTTGAGGAGGGTAGCCTCTGTTCTGATTCTGCCCGTTGTAGTTTTTTGATTGACCTATATTCTCTCTCTCAGTTCTCTTTTCAATATACTTGGACAAATTTCACTGGGTCTAGCTACTCAATCACTTACCTCAAATTAGATTTTTCCAAAGGTCTGCCCTTCACTGAGCTCAGATTTATTCAAGTCTTACTAGGTTAGATTCTCACCAAGCAGGGTGGTACACACCTCTGTGATCCCTGAGGCAGAAAGGTAGTGAGTTTAAGGCCAGCCTGGCTTACAGACAGTTTAAGGCTAGCTACAAAAGACCAATCTCAAAAAAAAAAAAAAAAAAAAAAATTAAATCATGCAAAAGAAGACAAGCAATTTAGATTCTCTAACTTTGTGTTGAACATGGAAGAATTTGGGCCTGGCACATGAAAAACCCTGTGTACAAAATAGAAACACATGTACAAAATAGAAACACATCCAATGCTGGAGCTAGTCTACCCATAGATAAAAATCAAATGTGTCCACTGGCCCGCTTCCTCCTGGCAGCTGAGATTGCCAACTGAGCAGTTCAAGGCGCTGTTGATAAACATTTTCTTTCCTGGGCAGAAGGGAATTGCTGTCCTTGATTTGTGTCACTAAGTGGAACAGAATTGTAAGCAACAGACTGATAGAGTCTCAGACAGGAGCCGCACTACAAAGGACCATTTGGCCCCTTGGCAAAAGCAGGCAGTGATGTGTCTCTTAGTGTCATCTGTGGGTAATGAAGCAGTGTGACTGTCAAACTCACAGATGGATCATCACTCATCAGACATGTATTTTCACTAGGCTTCTTCCTGGGCCATGTGAGTAGAAGACATGGTCTTATATACATGCAGCTCAGACACATGCCTCAAGCCTGTCTCAAACTGGACTTCACTTCCCCGACATTAATGAACAATTGTCAGCAAGGGTACCAGAAACCATCAACATATGTTTTAACAAATACAGGACAGCACAATATCCACGTAACCTCAGATGCTTTTCCCTCAAACCATACACAAAGTGTAACTCAAAATGAATTGAAACCTAAATACAGCATCTAAACATTTAAACCTCTAAAGAGGGGGGGATATACCAAGTGTTAAGAAGGCTCTAGATTTAATTGCTGACTCCACAGTGCTAATGAGGGCTCTGTCACTCTGGGTATAAAGCCCTTATCACATGATTCACACATTTCTTTCCCCTTTTAGGGATTTTGTTCTTGTTATTTGGATAATGCCATTTACAGCACTAACTTTTAACATTGATAACACTCAAGTTGTGTTGTATTTGTTTGTTGTGCAGTATTAGGATCAGACTCAAGGCCTTATACACACTGAGCAAGTGTCTGTCATTTGTTTTCTTTTTGTTGTCTGGTACCAGTGATTAAACCCAGAGCTTTCTTCCACCATTCAAAGTGTATGATGGGTTTCACGGTATGCACTTGTGCAAACATGACCACAGTTGAATCCTAGAGTGCTGTCAACTTGCTGAGAGTCCCTTGTGCTCACTAACTGCTGCTCCCCATTCTTTACACAACCCCACCCTGAAACGTCTCATCTGCCTGCCATCTATGAATTCATCCATTCTGCAAATGGAATCATACAACCTTACACTGGGCACAGCATTTGTAAGGCTCATTCATGCTACCTCAGTTTCAGTATTTCATTCCCTTTTATCCCACCCATGGACATAGCACACTTTGTTGGTTCATGTTTGGATTTTGTAATGTAAAATGACTCTTGTTAAAAGCACTGACTGCTCTTACAGAGGACCTGGGTTTGATTCCCAGCACTCATCACATGGTGTCTCAGCAACCATCTGTAACTCTAGTTCCAGAAGATCCAACACCGCCTTCTGGGCTCCATTAACACTGCACATATGTTGTACACATATATACATGCAGACAAAACACCTATACGCATAAAATAAACAAAATCTTAAAAAACAAAAAATAATTGAACTTACTACCATCCTCCCAGAATCTGAATGTATGGAGAGGCATACTTTGTAAGCAAAATAGAGAACAGGCTTGATGAACCACTTGGTTCCCTGTCTCCACATCCGGGGGGACATATCATTCTGATTTCTTCCCATCCTTGTCTGTCTTCTACCATGGCACTAATTTAAGTCTGGTCAATATTATTCAAATGCTGCCCTGCGTGTTGTTAAATATTAACACTTGAGTCCAAGGTAACACTCTCTTCCTGAGTGTTTTCAGGACATGTCTGTATCTCTCTGGATAGCTATGATCCTTTAGCATAGCTTGTGGCCTCTCACGTGAACTGAGCTCTCAGCCTCTTCAGATTCATTTCCTCATTATTATGAAGCCACTCTCACATGTTGTTTTTAGTCTTCCTGTTACTTAATGTATGATAATCTTGATTTGAGTGCCAGTTCTAAGTGATCAGTAGTCACATGTGGCCAATGCCTGTCATCCATCCTTGTAGAAAGCCCTCTTGGACAGTGCTGGTTTGCCTAGATATTCGGTATTGTAAGCACTCAGCAGTTATTTATTGAATGACTGAATATAATCACGGCTGTTATCTATGACAGGAACTCACCCAACCTCTGCTTTTGTACTTCAGCATCCCCTGCCTGGATTGTGAGGCAGATTATTGAATTACTAAGACAGATCTAGGTATCTCTTCCTTCTTCATGTACTTGGCTGTTACTGACTTCTTTAAAATTTTTACAAATTAATCCATTTTGCATAATCTAAAAATAGTGCCCAAGAATTAGAAGATGACAGTCATTTCCCCAAATCGACTCTGCCCTAAGTTAAGCACTGCTCACATGAGCCTTACACAGTTTGGTCAGTGGGCTCTAGCATAGCAATGATTCTTCCACGTAGTTGAATCTAGATGCAGTGTGACCAGGGCAGAACCAGACCTGCTCCTTCTGGCACCTGTGTCTGCCCAACTCTGAAGTTCATAGCCAGCCCAAGTGTAGAGTTAACACACTAGATGGCAAAAGTTATCCACTGAATGAACGTATGCTGATAAGCTGAACACTTAATATTTTTAATTATAAATTATTTATTTTATTTTTTTTCTAAAGCTTAACACTTTCTAGGCTTTTTTTGGAGGGGAACACTTTCTGTTCTTAAGTATATGGGCAAGTCAGTCCTGCTCATTTTTGCCCAAGATTACCTCCTGTATCTCTACTCTTACACTGCCTCTTTTCTCTTCTTGAATAAAAATACTTGACTGTTTTAGAAAACATAAAGATCCTGATCCCACTGCCAGGGCCCCCTCAAACAGACCAAAGTACACAACTGTCTTTCATATGCAAAGGATTCCTAGTCTGGTCCCATGCAGGTTCCACAGCTGTGGGTCTAAAGTTCTTGAGTTCCTACAAGCTTAGTTCATTTGTCTTTGAAGATTTCCCCATCATAATCTTGACCCTCCTTGCTCATATAATCCCTCTTCCCTCTCTTTGACTGGCCTCCTGGAGTGCGGTTTGGTGCATGAGCTGACTTTCTGGAGCCCATTCCCTATGGTGGGACGCCTTGCTCAGCCTTGATGCAGCGGGGAGGGGCTTGGTCTTGCCCCAACTAAATGTCAGTCTTCGCTGACTCCCCATGGGAGGCCTTACCCTTTTGGAGAAGGGGATGGGGAGCTGGGAGGGGAGGGGGAGGAGGAGTGGGGGGAGGTGGGGAAAAGACTGGAGGGGATCAGGAGGAGAGATGAGAGGGGGAATCTGTGGTTGGTATGTAAAATGAATAAAAATATTTCTTAAATAAAAAAAAGAAAATGTAAAGACCATGGATAAGAAAGAATAGAAGGAAAATTGATCAGCCTCCTGTTGTCAGAGGTAGCTGCTGCTGACTTACTGCTATGTACCCTGTTTCCTCTGATTACATGTGTTAAAAAGTGTCATGGACTTTTTTTATACAATGCATCATGTTTAATTGTATGCTTTTACTGACCATAAGCTCTCTAGTGCTCTCTGGTGAAGTAAGCTTTTTCTGGGGCCTAATTTAATCTTTTCCTATAATTTGTGAAAAAGCAATAAACCCTGAGCTCAAATGTACAGGTCATAATTGGACCTGAGCTCCATTCCTCAATTATTATGAATGATAATAATAGCTCATGTTTCTTGATGTTATAATCACTTAACATAGATCATCTCATTTAATCTTTGCAACAATCCCAGGAGGTAGATGTTGTTAATAATGTTGTTCATTCTTGTAGGGGAAGAGCCTGGGGCAAGAAAAATCAAAACAGAGCAGTGTATACTTGTTGGATACCAAGCTTGTGGTCACTGTACTAATTAGATGTTCAGAGTAGTACAGCACTTCTGGATATTCTGCACATTTGGTACCACATTCATTCTTATTTTTAAACATGTATGGATATTTTGCCTACATATATATTCGTGCACCAAGTGCATACAGTGCCCACAGAGGCCAGAAGAAGGCATCAGATCCCCTGTAACTAAAGCTACCAATGGTTATGAGCAGCTGTGTGGATGCTGGGAATCAAACCTGAGTCCTCTGTAAAAGCAGCAGTGCTCTTAACTGCCAAGCCATCTCTCCAGCCTCTTGCATTCATTTTTTTAAATTAAAAAATTTACATTTGTCACAAGGTCAGAAAGCTATAAAACCTCAAGGCTTACACCACAGTGACCCACTTCCTCCAGCATTCTCCTAAAAGTTGCACAACCTTCCTAAATGACACCACCAGCTTGGACCCAGATGTTCAAACACATGAGCTTGTGGTGTGTATGGAAGGGGTGCATTACACATTCAAATCACAATACTCCTAACAATACCACTGCTACCTAATAGCTCAATGGGCTGGTGGCCAAGCCTTCAGTGTAAGCCTTTGGGGGTCTGATCTTAACTTGGGAAGGTATGAATTCTGGCTTCATCTTTGACTTGTCTCACCTGTTGAAGATAGAGCAGCGCTAGCCTTGCAGGTGATAGTGATGAAATATTTCTCAATTGATCACATACTTGCTTTGCTTGCTTTTCATTTTCCTAGTTCTCCATTTATTCTGGAAATGTTGTCTTGACAAATTTCAGTACATCAGGACAATACTGGAACAGCTCCCTTGTTCAGAAGGATAATCTATTTGAAGATTGCTGACTTGATCCAGTTTTATCTTCCTATAAAACTTTTTAAGTCCACTAACGTCTGATTAGCTCACCAGCTAAGTGATGCTCATGTCTGACCCTGGAACAGAAGAACAAAATATGCCAAGCTCCTCCTCACAGAACTTATGCTTCCTTAGCCTGTAGTGCTAGCTCTAGTCTTCATTTTTAAAAGAATATTTACAAGTGTTTGGGGTCTTTGTTCTGTTCCATTAATATCTAAGACCACATGAAACAATTGAATGATGAAAAAGATTACCTCTAACACATAACTGAAATCAAGCTGCTCTGTCTGCTGCTGCTGCTGAGGCCAAACTCCACTTTTATTTTTCTTTTTTTCTTTTTTCCAACATTTATTTATTTTGGGAAGTGGGGCAGGGAAGAAGATACCTGTGTGTCACAGCACTTATGTGGAGGTCAGAGGACAACTTGCAGTAGTCAGTTCTTTCCCCCTATCATGTAGGTCCCAGGGATTCAACTCAGGTTTTCAGGCGTGGCAGCAAGTACCTTACTGATTAAACCATCTTGCTGGCCCCCATCACCTTTTGGTTTTTTTTGTTTTTTTAGAACAATCAATTATACATTGATTATACAAAATAGTGTGTTTCATTACATTTCTGTACAGTGTATTTTGATCTTATTAATTCTTGTTACCCTTTCTTATCCCTCCCACTCCAGCTGCATGACCAAGTAAGTTACGTTAGTGTTGCTCACGGGAGCACTGGCACCTCATCGGTGGCTACACCACTGAAGAAAATGTCTTTCCCTCCTCTAGCAACGTTAACTGCCTAGAGATACTTGGGGAGGGGTGGAGCCCGGAGATGAGGGTGATGTTCAATGGCTGAGCATCACAGTGACCAGTTAATGAGCCTCTGTACTTACCACTGCCCACTGCAAAAAGTCCTAGCCAGAGCTGACAATGGCAAGAACGCTCAGGCCTTTGGTCCGTTTGGAATTGAATTTTTTTCCTTTTCTTTTTTCTTCTTTTTTTGGTCCAGGGTGAGATTAGAAAAAGAGACAGTCTTGGGCAATTTGTATTTTTGGCATCTTTGTCAAAAGTCGTGTGGAAATATATCTGGGTCCTCTGTTCTATTCCATAGATTGTGTGTGTGCTTGCACGCGTGTGTGCCAGGTCTGTATTGTTTTCATTGCTATGGCTCTGTAGTATATCTTGGAGTCAGGATTGCTCTGGCTATCTGATATCTTGTGTGTTTCCACATGAATTTTAAGCCTCAAATTTCATTATCTCTTAACTGGACTAGCTTATAACTGGTCTCTCTGCATCCATTTTCCATTAAAAAAATGAGAACCAGATTGTATTACCCCTTGTAAAAAAAGAAAAAGAAAAAAGAAAAAACCTCTTTGATTCCCTAGTTCATGAAGTCCTCTTACTTTCCTCTGTTCGGCACCTGCTTACCTTGTCTGTCCCACCTGTCCCATGTGAGAGGGGTGAATGCTAAGTTAGTTTCCCTTTATCTGGGGGCCTTTCACAAGTGATTCCTCTGTATTTTAGGATCTTTCCCTGGTATTTGGTCAACTGAACCCTTGTCACTCAAATCTTGGTGCACATGCCATTGTCTTTTTTTAAATCACCTATTCTCTGTTTCTTGCTTGCTCCCTGTCCCTCCACACACACATACTTGAAGCATTCCATAGCTTATCATCCATTTATCACCTGGCCTCTAACATTAGAATTAAATCACTAAATGGTTTACATTAGAATTAAGTCACTAGATGGTGGTGCATATGTAACTGTAGGGATTGAGGCAGATGGATTTTGAGTTTGAGGCCTGGGCTACCTAGGGAGACCCTGGCCCGCTGAAAGGATATAACTACTGCAATTCACTGCTCTGTCTGTTGACCATCTTGTTGTTTAGCACCAAGAGCCCTTTAAGTATTGGGTGTGTGTGTCCATGTATATGCATGTTCCTGGAGTCTAGAGGTCTATGCTAGATGTCTTCCTCATTAGGATTTCATTCAAGCCTTAATTTTTGAGGCAATCTATCACAGAACCTGGAGCTTATTAGTTCATCTAGACTGGTGGCCAGCAAGCCTCAGGGATTGCAGGCATGCACCCCCATGCCTATCCCAGCATGCCTAGCTTTGTATGTTGATGCTGAGGATCCAAATTCAGGTCCTTATGACTTGTACCATAAGCACTTTTTAGACTGAGCCTTGGCTCCAGTACCTCCTTCAAGCACTTAAGTGAATACAAACAAATCTCTGAGAGAGTGGCTATTTGATGGGAGAGTCTGTTGTGGATGGGAATGCACCACTGCCACACTTGGAGCAGCAGTGAATTTTAAGATGTGACTATGTTTGCTTTTAGTAGAACATTTCCTTTTGGTAGCTTAATTTAGATTTCCTCAAAATAGAGATATGGAATGGCTTTACTTTACATTTTCATTTTAAAGTTAAATATCACTGGAAGTCCAGTTGAACTGTACAATGTGGAGGAGGATTTAGTTTACAATGTAGCAGTCATACAGTCCCTATCAGTTTAAGAAGGGTTTGATTTTTAAAAATTGTTGGAAAAAAATTAATTCATCTAGAATTCTAGGATATTGAGTGATTTCAAGACATTATCAACCAAAGATTTCCTATATATGCCTAACTGTTCTACTCTCTCAAAGCTCAGATGAGACTTAAACACAAGGGGCACAGTTAGTGACCCCTCACTTTTAAAATGGGAAAATTTGGGGATGGTGGCCCAAAACTGCAAAGGATTTCTTCTTAAGTTGCATTCATATAGCATATGTGCTTATTTTTTTTAAAGGTTATGTGTTAGTTAGGGTTACTACTGCTGTGATGAAACCCACGATCAAGGCAATTTATAAAAGAAAGCATTTAATTGAGGCCTTGCTTGCAGTTTCAGACGATTAGTTCATTACCATCATGACAGGAAACATGGCTCTGAGAGCTCACATCTGATCTGTAAGTTGTAGGCACAGAGAGAGCAAGACTGGGCCTGGCATAGACTTTCAGAAGTTCAACTCCAACTTCAGACCAAGCATCCAAATAGATGAGCCATAGATTGTATGTATAGTTCTTGGGATAAGCTATAATATCTGGTGGGTTCTGGAGCTGCCTCCTCCAGGTCTCCCCAGACAGCCCTGTCAGACCTGTATATTGTGTTTAGAGGCCTAGGGCCTGTACTAGACCAAGTTGCTTAACATAAGACAATATGTGAGGGGTTTTTGTTTTGTTTTATTATTTATTTTCATAGTAATTTTTGAGTTTTAGCTGATTTGGTCAGGAAGGGAACTTGACAAGCTTTTGACACATATGCACTAACATGAGCCTCCGTTGATTGTGGTTACTGTGTACCATGCACTTCATCATCTTCACAGCATCCTCACAAAGTGTGTGCTCTTTCTCACTGCAGCCTTTAAGAATAAGCCTTGAGGTTTCACAGTAGATAACAGTCGCCCAGGATTCAGAACTCCTCCTTACTGTAGCCACTGTGGAGGAAGCTAAAGCATTTTGACTGGGGGACCAAGGAGAACTGGAAGTGGAGGTGCATGACATATGGAGCCAAGAGAAGGAGGAAAGCATCATGTGAAACATCCAGGTTGGCAGATGTGAGAGCAGACTGGAGTCCAGGACAGTGAGGCCCTGGAGGCTGACTGCTCAGCTCCAGGACGGGAACTACAAGGAAAAGGTGCTGCAGAGTGGTGCAGGTGGAGAGGGGGAGGGAGGGGAGGGACAGGGACTTAATTAGAACTAAATGAGACTAGAAAGAAGCAGGCATCTGAGGACACTCCCAAGTGCTCCCTGCTCATTGGAAACACCCCTGCTTGGACCATGGGATGGGAGTAGTATTTTTAGGCATGACTCTGATTTCCATTTGTGTCTCCTGTTTCGTCTCTCCACAGAGAGTAGTGGATGTTCATATCCGTAAATGTCAGGACTGCTTTCTTGTTTTACTTGATTGGCACATCAGACTCTGTTCATATGCTCAGTTCTTATTTTGTTTCACGTACATCATGGCTGTGTGCCCACAACCTAAAAATGTGAAAGGGAAAACAGTTGCCAAGTAAAACTGTTAGGACAGCAGGATTTGAAAGGCTCCTCTTAGTCTCTTGTGGTGAGATTGAGCACCACAGATCAGAAGTTTGCTTTCTTGGAACATTGGTCATTTCACAGAAGAAAACATGTTGCTTCCAAAACTCAGGTGTTCATGTCACTTTTTAACATAGTCTCCTTTAGCTTTTGAAATTTTTCAGGGACATGGAAACATTTGTGTTAATGTTTGTGGTGTACATATAGCATCCCGAATTTCTTTCTTTCGGGAAGTCCTAGGCAGCCCTTGTCCTGTAACTGGCGAGAGTGCTCTGTCACAGCTGCAGGGACTGGCTGCAGAGACCATTGTAGGACCATGACACTGGGGAAACAGGAGACCAGGGTTAATTAGGGCAGCTGTGCTGGTCTGTGAGAACCAGCACTGACAGGATCTGCCAGAGGCAGATGTCTTCCAAGGATGTGTTTGGGTGGTGAATGGCAACTCACAGCAGGGCTCTAGGCTCCTCTACCGTCTGCAAGAGCCTTTCTATTTTATATAAGGTATTTGTTTTGTTTAGGGTTGCATGGAAGTACTAATTTAAAAAGTAAGTAGCTGAAAAATGAATATGTAGTTATTCCTTCCTAGAACGTAGGGAAACTAAGTCCCAAAGCAAGAGTGTGTGTTTTCTGCATCTCAGGTCTTTGATAGATGCTTTGGAGTGACCATTTGTGTTGTTTAACATTTTATGGCCACAGAAGTACTCTTTGGCCCTATTCCAGAGAAAACTGGAGCTGTTAGAAGTCTTGGCTGTTCACTTCAGTTACTCTTCCATACTCTTCCTTGCATTTCAGTGTTAACAGAACCGTGTGGTCAAGGATCTGCCTGGTCTGAGAGGCAGATTCCTCTTCCCATTGGTCCCAACATCTTGTAAGCTCAGATTTCTACCTATTTCTTCCTGAGTGTATCTGAGCAGTTTAATCCTTTAGAGGTCTCTTGCCTTGCCATAAATCTGGTAATCATAACATTCGGTTCAGCTATGTAAGATGGCATAAACAGATTGTAGTGCCCCAGCCCTGCGATGTTGTTTACTTTCTGCATCACTGTGACCAGATACACACCTGCCAAGAGACAACTTAAAGGAGGAAGAATTTATTTTGCCTCATGGTTTGAGGGTATATAGTCCATCATGGCAGAGATGCAATGGTTGATAGTAGGACATGTGACTGGGGCTCCAACTTAGTAGAGCACGAACCAGTGTGGAATAGGAAGCAGAACCAGGCTGTAAACCTCAGGGTCCACCCTCAGCAGCCCACTCTCTAATGAAACCCCACCTCCACAGGCTCTGCATCTCCCCAGAGCAGTGCTACCATCTGAGGATCAAGCATTCAAACCCGAGCCTATGAGGACAGTTCACACTCAGACCATAACACACCTTTCTTAGAGCCATGGCTCCCCACCATCTAGTGAAAAAATCCTCTTCTGCAGGCGGCTTGAACTAGATGGCTCATTGCTTTTAAGACACCAGTAGAGCATGTTAGAGTTAGACAAACCAGTGTCCGAGCCTTTGCTCTTCCACTTATGGCGGTGTGATGTTGAAAACATTATACCTGACTACATTGGACTTTGTTTTATCCCACCACCCCCAAGACAGGGTTTCTCTGTGTAGCTTTGCGCCTTTCCTGGAACTCACTCTGTAGACCAGGCTGGCCTCAAACTCACAGAGATCCGCCTGCCTCTGCCTCCCAAGTGCTGGGATTAAAGGTGTGCGCCACCACCGCCTGGCGGACTTTTTTTTTTTTTAATTGTTAATTGGAGGGTCCTGGACAGTGATGTCTAAAATGCACTTGCTAATAGGATTTGGTTTCATAACATTTATTTGTGCCAACTTTTGCCAGGACCTCAGGGCATAGTCCAGAAAGGTATATCCAGCCCCCCACCAGTGAGTTACTGGTGAAAGTCATCTATAGGGCCTAGAAGTCCTCCATCCCCCATCTCCTTCCACATGGATAGACTTATTTGTTATTATTTCCTAAATAAAACAGCAATTATTTATGAAGGATTTATATTATTGTTACATATATTAGATGTTATATGCTATCTAATTATGAGTTAAAGCATATGGAATGTATATAGATATATGCAAATACCATAGCATTTTACATTAGTGACTTGAGCATGTGTGGATTTATCTATTCAGAGACCCAATATCCCACAGATACTAAGAGACAAATAAATGTATCTCCCTTGACCAAGCAGGGTTTTTCTGGAAGTCACTCTGTAAACCTTGCTGACACTGAACTTGGAGATTTGACTGCCTCTGCCCTGAGTGCTAGGATTAAAGGTGTGCATCGCCATCCCCAGCTTGAAGGTGGCCCCTCTATGAAGAGTCCCCAGTAATCAGAGCTGTACAATGAGGGAGTATCTTGTGAGACAGTAAAGATTGTGCAGAACATTTATTTAATGTTGTGTGCTCTATAAAGACTTAGACACATGCCTTGTTCGTGTGTATGATACACAAACTGTATCCATGTTACTATAGCTTTACCTGTGGGGTGTCTAGCTTGCCAACATTAGTGTTAACAAGTAGGGGTTCTGGGATTTAAAGCCAGGCAGTTTTTCGCCTTGGAGTGTCCTATGTCTGCTACAATGTGATTCTGTCAAAAAGCTGTTGTCACCAGAAGGTCACACTCAGAGGCTTGTGAGGAATACTGGGGAAGATGTTCCAGATCAGCCTGGTTGGTGGTAGTGTGAGTCAAGGAGGGGACCCAGACCCTAGATCTCCCTTACTCATCTGTCTGTTCCATGGGCCTGGTCATTGTATTTCCATGAATTGAGTTCTGGGCTCTTCTATCTCTGTGAGACAGAGATAGCCACATGAAGAGCTTCACCTCAACCCAGAGCACCTTTGTGACTGTGAATACTGGATCACTTTTCTCCCAGACCAGAGATAGGTACAGGCCAAAGGAGGTTCTTTCAGCAACCCCCTTATGAATATCTCTTTTTGTCAGTGCTATCCCGGGTGCTAGGAGTATGGAGCTTAACTCCATGTGCATACTCTGCTGTGGTAGGGCCCTCACCCCCAGGTATGTGGGAGAGGCATGTCAGATGCTGTAATGCCACACAGTCCATGGCAGAGAAGAGAGCCACTAACCATCCTTGATAGTTCAGAAGAAGCAGGGACCTTGGCAGCCACAGGGCAGCAGATTGCATACCTGGCCTGGCTGGGACCAACCAAGAAAGGAGGAACCACAAATAGCTGACTGAGTTTGGTGTTTGTTTGTTTGTTTGTTTTTTGAGACGGGGTTTCTTTGTGTAGCCTTAATGGTCCTGGACTAGCTTTATAGACCAGGCTGGCCTTGAACTCACAGAGATCCCACCTGCCTCTACCTCCCGAGTGCTAGGATTAAAGGCGTGTGCCATCACTGCCCAGCTGGTGTTTGTGAAGTTTTAACTGAAGAAACAATACTTCATAATGCAGAGGTTTTGCTTAATTTTATGGGCACAGGGTTAAAATAAGGTGGCATCAATATCATATTTGGCAAAGTACTCTGACAGATTTTTAGGGTAGAATGGGATAAGAAAGTCCAGTTACTGATGTGAGAGTTACAGAAATGCTGAAGGCCAGAGCTCAGGCAGTATGTGTGCAAAGGGTGAGCCTCCAGAACCTTCCTGAATTTATTTGTGAAAAAGTTGAGTGACTCACCGGTTTTTATTTGAGACGTTTTCCCCTCCCTTACTTTATAAAAATTTACAATCCAAATGCTGAAGATTTTCCGTCATGGCAGGTTTCGGGAGGCAACCTCAGTACATTTGCCAAATCTCGCCAGCCTGAGCTTTACAAATGGGTAAACATTTCTCTTTCTTTTTGGCTGACATCTCATTTCCTTTTTCCTCTATTCTGAAAGTATTACAGCAATTTTTGTACTTCAAGGAACTGACGTTATGCACCCAGTAAATGAATAATCACATAAAGGAAACCACTAATGATGGTGGCCCTGCAGGGTCATCTTAGCCGTGGCATGGTGGGGAGTGTGAACTTTGTCTGTGGTACTGGAGCAGCATGCACACTTGTGCTGGTTTGGCAGTTGGGCAGCACACTGGATTTGGAAGAATTGTTCCATTCTCTGGCTGTCCTTGAAAGGTAGCCTGGCTATCACCTATGTGTGCTCATCTATAACATGGGTCATGTCTGATCTTTGCAGCAGCAGCAGCCTTGGGAAGATGAGGTCATTAGGCAGATCACAATAGAGCAGGTCTCATTCTCACTGCAGAAACTCCACCCCACCCCACCCTACACAATTCTTAGAGGTGGGATGTGTTATGTGATTTACCCGGGATCCTAGGTACACCCTGGGTTTGACTTTTGTCTCTAGACTAATCCAGCTTCCAACCTGAAGTCTAAGCATTCACTGCATTAATCAGACTTGCTAGAATGATCACATGGTTTTCTAGCTGCCTCCCCTGTTAGCTGCCGCTTGTCAGCAGCTGGCGGAGCTGGAGGCTGCAGGCCCCTGTCTGCAGAGAGCCTTTTACTTCAGAATATTGGGGGGTGTGGAAACCTCGCCTCTTTTTTTCTGCACTTTACACCATCTGACTGACTAAATGGTTGTCCTCGGTACCAAAAAGGCCGCCATACAATCCAAGGAAATTGCCTCTGACTAGGTCATGTTTGCATTTGAAGAATTCAGGTATGTTCTGGGTTTTCTCTCAGTCTGATGCTGGGTTTTTGTTCTCTCTAGGTTTTTGCTGTGTAATGACTGCTTAGGCTCTGGCTAGTTCTACACATGAAAAGGGGTTCTTTTCTGCATTTGGTGGGGTTTATCCAGGTGGTGAGGGTCAGGGGTGTTTACTGCATGGAAGTGCAGCATGGATAATTGGTTTGATCTTGTGTAAATTCGTGGAGGACCCCACCTTGTGCATCCTGTGAGCTGGTGTAGAGTTATGAATACAGAATAGCTACTGTACATCCAGAATGAGTCTTTTGCTATCTTTTGTTTTCTTCCTTTGTCAAACTCATGCAGTATACTGCTGCTTTACAAAAAAGGGAACTGTAGCAGCTAGGGTGAAAAATTCTGCAAATGGATCTGCATGGCTGGGTTGGATTTGGCTCTGGTTTCCTGTTATTAACGCCGCGGCCAGGCTGCTTTCAGGGATATGCCTTGACAACGTTTGTTAACAGGGAGCTTCTTTCCGGGGCTCTTCCGCTGTTGTCATCATTAATGTTCCAGATTAGATCCTTTGTGACTTCTTCCTTCTGCTCCTCCATCTCTTCCTGGGAAAGCTATCCCAGAGTCTGAATGTAGGAAGGGACGTGCAGCAGAGACAGTGTCTACGGATGAGAATAAAGGAGGCAGAAGGAAGGCAGTCAGATCGTTCGGTGCCCATTTCTATGGACAAGTGTGTATGTGTGTGTCTGTGTCTCACAGCTCCTCCTTTTTTTCCAACGGAATTCCTGGGTCTTAGAACTAGGCATAAATACCACGTTGACTGACAGAGAGGGTGATTGTGTGGCACCTCAGCTTTACCTTGACAGGCCTTTTTTGTTCCTTCTAAATGTTACTGCAATAGACATTGAACCTGTAAGAGAAGAACCAGCCAACCAAGAGAGTAGATGGAGGATCATTAGATTTCCACAGAGAAAAGTAAGCTGCAAAGAGTGTCTCCACCCTTTTCTCTAAACTTGATGCTTTGGGTTCTGGAAGTTATCCTTTGTTTCCGAGCATGTGTCTGCATTATTCTGAATGGAGTGGACTTGTGGTAAGGAAAGCCTTTCCATGTGACAACATGCCCTGATGACATGAGGCCTATACCCTTTCAGGGTGACCACACTCAGTGCTTTAGAATAGCTCCATTAGGGAACTATTTATTTAGTGTCTGGTGATGTAGTAGATGCACATTTAGGAATGAATCAGGAATCCTGGGTTCTAGTCTTGGTTTCAAGATTAGTCTTGCATATCTGTAAGAGTCATTTAAGTTCTGGTCTAGTAAGATGAGTCAGCATATAAAGGTGCTTGCAGCTAAGACTGAGAACCCGAGTTTGAACCCTGGGACCCACATGGTGGAAGGAGAGAACTGACTCCTACAAGTTGTCTTTTGTCCTCCACACACATGCACACACATACAAATAAATGCAATAACATTTTTTTTTTCCGGAGCTGAGGACCGAACCCAGGGCCTTGTGCTTGCTAGGCAAGCGCTCTACCACTGAGCTAAATCCCCAACTCCTAACATTTTTAAAAGTTATAGAAGTTCTATAAATTGTAGAAAACTGCTGTGATTGAATTGAATGAGAATGGCCCCTGAAGGTTCATATATTTGGATGCATGGTTCCCAGTTGGTCCTACATTAAGAAGTGTGGCCTTGTTGGGAGAGGTGTTTAAAACCCACTGGGGGTGGGTTTTAAAGTTTCAAAAGCTCATGCCATTCTCTTAGCTTAAGCATTCTATTAGCTCTGTCTTTATCTCTGTCTCTTTCTCTCTGCCTCTTTGCTGTGTCAAGATGTAAGTTCTCAGCTACTGCTCCACTGTCATGCTTGCTTGCTGCCATGCTTCCCACCATGATGGTCATGGATTCACCCTCTGCAACTGAAAGCCCTCAGTAAACTTTTTCTACTTTAATTGCCTTGGTCATAGTATCTTATCACAGCAATAGAAAAGTAACTAAGATAGGTGTACTTCATGAAGCTCAGATTTAGTTGATAGCATTTTTCTCTGGATGGAGTCAGCCTTTAATGCCTCTTTGAGCAGAGTTTTTAGAGTCCCATTTTGATTTGTGGTTAAGGAGGAAGGATATAGAGCAGCAAAAGTTCACTGTGATAGACTCTGACCCAAAAGCCAAAAAAGAGTTGGTGGAAGGGAGTTAAGTTAATTGAGAAGATGGCATTATGGAAAGTAGACTAGAAATGGGAGTTTGCTATTTCCTCCTTCAGGATTCTGCCCAAATTGGCCTCAAAGAATCTTGCTAGATACAGCTGCACACTACTTTAGTACCGTACAGACAGATGATGTTCTTTAGTCCAGGAGCTTATGTACCCGAGAGCCTGGTGATGGTGGTGGGATGTCCTTGGGACTAGAGAGGAGTGTGGCAGTTTAGTTTAATTCAGGGTGGTTCTTAAGATTTTAGAATCCCACAGAATCCTAGAGAGCTAATTGGGAATTCTGTGGCATTATAAATAAAAAATTCTTATAGAACTTGAGAATCAGCATTTCTAATGAGTTCCCAGGTGGTACTACAGGTTTAGGGACCAGACTTTTAGATCCATTGAGTTAGGGAGAGCAGACAGATTTGACTATCACAGAGATGAGAAGGTCGAGGAAAAGGCAGAGATGGGGAATCTGCACAGAAAACATCAGGAGAAGAGAAGCAGTTCAAGTTCATTCCTTATTTGGCATCTACAGCTTGATGGTTCCAGAACTTCCCTCAGGACGCCATACATGAGTGTGTGCATGACACTTATGTTATCCTCCTGAATGCTGTAAATCACCTTTAGGTGACTTATGGGGTCAAATACATGTAAATGGTGTATAAGTTGCTATACTGTATTGTCCAAAGAATAATGCCAAGAAACCAGCCTGTACAGATGCAGACTCTCCCATATTTTTCTCCTCTTTCTTTTTCTCTTTCCTCTTTCTTTCTTTCCTCCTTTTTGTTTGTTTTTGAGTCAGGGTCTCATGTTGAGTCCAGGTTGACCTCAAACTTGCTGTGTAGCCAAGATGACCTTGAACTCTGATGTTCCTTCCTCGTCTCCCAAGTTCTTGGATTGTAGCCTTGCACCACCACGCTCAGCTTCCCATATCTTTGGTGTGAGCTTGGTTGATCCTTAGATCACCTGCTGTACAGGTGGGTAGATCAGCCAGGTGTGCTTGTGAGGCTCTACTATGGCCAGCTCAGTTTGACACACAGCTCCTCCTTCTGTAGAGGTCTTGATGAAGAGTGGTTTATAATCCTGCCACTGCCACATATTACCTCCATGGCCATAGCAAGTGTCTAGATCTTTCTTAGTGTCAATTTTCTGATCTGGAAAATGGGGATGGCCATTCTTGCCAGAAAAATCTCTACTGCTGTCAGCATGAGATGGGATCATGTAAACTATAAATTATACCAGTCCTTTCTACAGAAGACCAAGGGACAAAAGAACACTGGGGCAGCTCCATCAGATTGTCTGCATGTGCTTTTAGGTCTCCTGCGTGGACATATTTCTCCATACACACCCCAACACTGAGGGCACAATGGCCACATTCATCTCCAAGAAGGAATCTAATTTTTATACAAAACGTTTGCATGCCACCACTCCTTATTGAACTGTGAATTCTTTGAGTGCTTTGGTGAATCCTGTCTGTCTTCAGCATTCTTTCCTTGGTGCTTAACACTGCTTGACATACAGTAGGGCTGTACTAAGCAATCAACACAGTTTATTCAACCAGGATTCTGAGAGGAATCAGGAGCAAGCAAGTCAGGTGGTTAACTTGGTGCCCTCCTGAGATCTATGCTGTGGTGTGTGCTAGACCAGAAGATCATGCAGAACAGCTGGTTGCTGACCCGACAATGCTAAGAAGTGTCTCAGCACAACACCCCACATGCAGAAGCACATAGGGAATTTACTGCTGCTTGCACCCTACACCTAGAGTTACAAGATCCTAAAAGCTGGAGAGGTGGCTGGCATTTCCCAGTAGTTATAGAATTGTGCCCATCATGGAACTATAACACTAGGCATGTGGTAAGCATGGGTCATTTGTGTTTGGCCCTTTTAATTTTGCTTTTCTATGATACTGGAGTGGTTTTGCCTCAGGAAAAAAAACAGCATTAGAGACCTAAAGAGATAGCTTAGCCAGTTAAGTGCTTGCTGAACACTTAAGGACCTGGGGTTGAATCCCCAGAACCCATGGGAACCCAGGTGTGGTAGCACACATCTGTAATCCCAGTGTTCCTACAGATGATGGGAGCTGGGTACAGGAGAATTTCCACAAGCTTCACAGACCTCTCTTTCTCAGAATCCTTAGTACTTGATGATTCTGATTTATTTCCAGAAGTGATCCTGTACACAATTCCAAGATCTAAAATCCTATTGGAATGAATCAGTCACGTGGAAGTTACTATTTTGAGTCTGTTTTGGTTCTGTTTCATAGAATGGTTGAGGTTCAAACTCCAACTGACTTCTTTATTAATTCTAACTTATTTATCTGGTCTTGGGGAATGTTATAGTTTTTCCCTGCCCTCTTACTGGAATGTTGACACAGGTTAAAATGAGTAGTATCAGAGAAGACATGAAGTTTGTAAGCCTGAAGCACCCATGCACCAGCCAGAGCCTGGTCCCTCCCACTTTCAGGACTGCTGTCATGTGGTGAGTGGACCAGTACTTCAGTGGTTGGCAGCACAGTGCTGAGGGATTACATCTCAGATAAGGTTAAGGGAGAAACAAGCTGGGTAGGGAAAGGAAAGGGAAAGAAACTCAACAGATGCTGCCAGTCAGGTTTACATGGTAACCTCAGTCTATATAGGATCTTATCATTGAAGACAAGATTATGACCAGACCTTGCCTCTAAAGTCTGGACCCATCATTCTGTCTGCTTGCTTGAAGCCTGATAAGTACTTCACATTTAGCACTGCTCACAACTCTTCTGCTCTTTCTCAAACCTATTCTTTTTAGAGTCACCCACAGTCCAGCCAGTACCCACTACTTTTCCTTATTCTTCCATCTCATCCTGCCAGCTCTCCCATTGCTAGTCTAGACTGCCCCACGTCTGCCTTGAGTCTCCATTGCAGCATTGTCGTTCAGGCTTTCTGCCTTGCTTCTGTAGTCTTGCCCAGTTTTCCTTTTGGAGTTTAAACTCAAGTCATGTCACTCTTGTGCTCTAACCTTCCTGAGTGGGAGAGCCCAGACTTCCATGATGCCTTGCATGTTTTGGTCAGCCAGGCTTGACATTGCCCAGATTTCACCTCCAACAGCACTCCTGGCCTTCGGCACTCCAACCACACCAGCCATACCAGCCTTGTGGTATTTACATTGGCCCTCTCTTCCTGGGGATGCTGCCTGCACTCCATCTTCTCTCTAGACCTGCACTCAAGTGTTGCCTGGAGTCTCTTTTAAAAGCTTCCATTGTGGCCTCCCCTTCTTTCTCCTTTGCTTTATTGTACTGTAACACCATCTGTATATTCTAGATACTGATTTTATATGTCAGCCATTTGTCCACTGCTGTTTCCCTAGTGCCTTTTGTTTTGTTTTGGTTTGGTTTTGGTTTTTCGAGACAGGGTTTCTCTTTGTAGCCCTGGCTGTCCTGGAATTTACTGTAGACCAGGCTGGCCTTGAACTCACAGAGATCCACCTGCCTCTGCCTCCCAAGTGCTAGAATTAAAGGCGTGCATCACCACCACCTGGCTCCCTTGTGCTTTGGGTAGTTAAGAGTGAGGAAGGGACTAGGAACAAGAAACACAGATGATCTTCACTGATGCTACAGTTTTGTTAGTGTCTGACAAGCCACAAGCAAAACAAACAAGTTAGCTTCCAGGATGGCAGAGCAGAACACACCAGTCTGCCTCCACATTACAGTCACTGGAGAGTCTACTCAACCAGAGGCAGTCCTATGGGTCTGCAGCCCAGAGACTGACTCCTGTCTTTTCAGGAGAAACAGATGTTGTGACTGTGAGAAGTAATTCTCACCTTGCTACCTGTCTTATTAAAACAGGCTTTGAGGGTCATGTGTAGAAGGACTTGTGTGTGTGATGAAGCATTGCTAGGCTTGCATTCTGTGTTTGGGGATCGATGAGCTTAATCAGTGCTTAGCTGGTTCAGATGCTACTTAAAACAACCCTAGTATTGGCCCACTTTTTGCTTAAGGTGTAGTCAAAAACAAAATAAACTGAGTGGACAGAACAAAACCCATTACCTGAAGAAATGTGGTGATGTGACCTGGGTCCCAGCACATTCTAGAACACCACTGTGGAGCCATGTGGCCCTTGGCAGACTTAGGAGAGTGTAGAAGTTGATCCCAATGCATAGGCTCTATAAACTCAGGGAGTAGCTTTTGGAGGTGGGAAGATAGGAGGTTTTTCTGCTTTTAGAGTGACCATTCACCTGACATTTCCTGAAAAGCGACCAAATAGAAGCCATAGTTGAAAATGGCAAATGTGAACCTGCCTTCTAGAACTTACTGTCCTCAAGAGCTGTTGAACACGTGCCAAAAACTTGGAATAAGGAAGCCAAGGGTGGGAATACCACCTTGGAAATCTGAGCTGGAGAAGAATGTCAGCCCTGGAGGAGGAGGTGTCTCCTGGAGTGAACCCCTGGACCAGTAGTAGCATGAGTTGTGGAGTTGATGGATGGGAATTCTGAGGACTGTTGGTAAAGTGTAGGAGCTTACTGTGGGAAGCAGAGAAAGGAGCTGGGTGCAATGTGTGCTCTCCCTCAGGCTTTGGCCAAGATGTGACCATGCCTGTGGTGATTTCTCTGTGTCCTGCAGAGGGCACCCTTTGTCCCAAGGAAGTTCTCTGTGCTTTAATTTCCCTGACTTTAAATGTGGTTGTTACCTACTGCAAGAGTTACTGTGCTTCTCAGAGGCAGAGCCAGGAGGATCTCTATGAGTTCGAGGCCAGCCTGGTCTACAAAGCGAGATCCAGGACAGGCACCAAAACACCACAGAGAAACCCTGTGGGGGGGGGGGGGGGAACAAAAAAAAAAAAAACAAAAAGAAAAAATCCAAAAAAAAAAAAGTTACTGTGCTTAAATGAGCCTTCTCATAGAAAGCATCTACCAAGGTGCCTGGAATTTAGAATACACTAATACATTAATAAGTCTTCATTTACTGAAAGAATCAGGGTATTTCCTCAGACCCTTCTCTTGGGATTTGAATTTTACTAGAGAGAGGGAAAAGGTCAACACATTGTACAGATAGCATTTCTAGTCTCTTCCTACCCACTGAGAGTTGAGATTTAAAATACTAAAAATCAGTCCTTGGAAAGTGATCCTGTTTGCAACTGAAGTGTTTATGAGGAAGTGAAATAAACATGGTGTGATTAATCAGGGGAGAGCTGGGATCTTCGCTTGGCTGGCATATAGACTCCCTTGTCTGAGATTAATTAAGTCCATTGCTGTTGACAAGTGGACTGCAGTATTTTCTGGCTAAGGTAATGTGACCAGAGGCCAACACTGAGTGTCAACCTTCCCCGAGCCCCTCTGTATTGTCTCTCATTGTCTCCAGAGCTTGATAATAAACAAATGCCCATTGAACTGTTAGGACTGCACCAGACAGTGATATGTGCAGTCTGTTCCATTGAAGGGAGAGTTAATCAAAGTGAGAATTCAGCGATGAGAACATTCCAGCAAAATGGATTGTTATGGCTTTAATAGGGTGTATGTGGGGTCTTAACAGGAGCTATAGAAGAACTTTAACCTTGACTTTAACTCAAGAATCCTTGTACAAGTTCTTAATTGGGGTAGGGTGAGTGGGTAAGATTATAGTCTAAATATGGGCCATTCCTCAAATCCCTCAAGAGACAGGAGGATTGCTGCAAGTTTGAGGCCAGCCTGGTCTGCAGCAAGTTCTGAGCCAACAATTGATACTTATTAGTAAGACTCCATCTCAAAAACAGAGCAGCATTGTACTCAGTGGAATACCTTTCCCTAGAGAGAGGACACATTCACAGACAAATACACCTCAGAGCAGTCCCAGCACCATGAGATAAGGACTCAGTACCTTTACATTTTGTTCCCCATTGTTTTCAAATGTGAGCACAATGACTGCAGTGGATTAAGTTCTTGTCGACTGTACCAAGCTTCTGGGCTGGGACATCTGTGAGGATCAGATTCCTGGTGTGAACAATGTGTGGGTCAGTTCTTCCTTACCCATGACTGAAAAGTTAAAGGCAACTTCCTTCAAAGACAGGCAAGAATGGGGTGAATGGGTCCTTCTGCTTTGGGGACAGTCTTCTCAAGATATAATGCAGAACTCTGTTCATTGCTGGTAGAGCTTTTCATTTTCTGTACATAAAGCCCTTTGTGGTCTTTCTGTCTTTTCTCTTGAAGCTCAGCTTGCAGAAGTTTAGCTTCTGTGCTCCAGAGAACTGCTTGATCAGCAGGCTTGCTGGTGTACCTCTAGAGTTCCAGCACTGGGGAGGCTGGGTAGGATAACAAACCAGCCTGGGCTACTGGGCTGCATAGGCAGGCCCACCTTGGAGGTTGGGGGTAGGAGACCTGCTTTAGCTGTGGGTCTGTGCGTGCTTCTTTGCTCCCTGTCTAAATCCTTGTTTTCCTATTTAGACATTCTCTAAAGCCCAGGTCTGTGCATGCCTCTTCCTCGGATGCTTTTCCAGCCTCTACCCCATGTGTTTCTCTTCTTTTCTGAATTCCTATAGAACGCTTAAGAGATCTAACCCATAATCTACTAGTTAATGTTTCTTAACTAGGCAGAGGGTGACCAGAAGACAGGACCACACTTCTTTCATTCCAGCACACGTAAGCAGAGCTGGGTAGTCTTGGCTTCCCAGTACTTGTCGTGTTCCCGTTTTTCTTCTTTAATTTCCTGCCACATTTGAATCATTGTTACAGACCAGAATGAAAAATGACAGGAAAGGGGACAGGTGCTGCCGTTTGGATGTCTCATTTTTAAACATGAAAGTCTTTGAGGAGTTTGATAAAGCTATTGAACTTAATAAACAAGATCTGTTTGTAGTTGAGCAGAATTTATCCAAGTAACAAGAGCAGTAACTGTGTGGTAGCTTTTCACAGTTCTAGAAATCAACAGAATGAGTTGTAAAATTTCACGTGGCCTTTAAAAGTCCTTACTTGTTTATTTGTGGCCTTTAAAAGTCCTTACTTGTTTATTTTGGCTTTTTGAGATAAGGTCCCAAGTAGCCCAGACTGATCTTGAACTCACTATGTAGCCAAGGCTTGTAACAGGAATTGCTAAATGGTCTTGTAATAAAAAAATCGGAGCCAGATATTGGGGTAAATGCTGAAAGATCAGAGAGACAAAGGAACAAGCCATAGCCACCTCTTACCTCTAGGACTCCTCAGCCTGAAAAGGCTTTAGTTTCTGTCTCCTCACCCCTTATATACCTTTCTCTGCCCAGCTATTTCACTTCCTTTCTAGTGCTGGGATTAAAGGCGGGTGTGCTTTCCAAGCAAAGGCGTGAGATCCCAAGTGCTGGGATTAAAGATGTGCCACCACTGCCTGACTCTGTTTCTCTCCTAGACTGAGTCAATCTCATAGAGTTCAGGGTGGCTTTGAACTCTCAGAGATCCATATAGATCTCTGCCTCCCAAGTGCTAGGATTAAAGGTGTGCGCCACCACTGCCTGGCATCTATGTTTAATCTAGTGACTTGTTCTGTTCTCTGATCTTCAGGCAAATTTTGTTAGGGTACACAATATATCACCACAAAGGCTAGCCTTGAAATCCTGATCCTCCTGCCTCCACTCCTGAGTGCTGGGATTACAGTATGCACACCACTCTCAGCTGAAAGTTCTTGTGTATTTAAACATAGTTTCCTAGTCTTCTATATTCAAACAGGATAACAGTGCAGGTGTGCCCTCTATGTTCCATGAGTTAGTTATTGCATCTGATTTTCAGGTAGTCCGTGAGTAGAAAGCAGGGGTTCCAGTGTTGGGTACATTGTGACCATTTTACCTCCCAGGTACCTAAAGGTCAGAGAGCTTACATTGCATCTCAGACTCTCAATGGGTTACTGCCAATGCTAGAATTTGAATCTGTCTTTTCACTCTAAAAATTCTATTTTTAATTATTCCATAGCTATCTCCTATTCTAATTTATAAAACAATGAAAATCTGTCAGACAGGACAATTATCTTCATTTTACATAACATTTTGCTGAATTAATGGACCACACACCCTTACTGAACCTTGTCAGTGGTCAGTGTAATCTGCTCTCTCCTCTGTATTCATAAATATGTGCACTTCTGTCCTCAGAAGAACCTAGTGAGGAAGCTGCTGTCAGAACTGAGGCTTATACTGGTTAGACGACTTCTCCAGCGTCAGAGAGCTGCTGTGTGAACACAGGACCGTCTTGATTCTAGGAGCTGTGCTTCAGCTGCTGTAACTCGGGCCTTTCTGGAGGCTTTGGGGGAAAGAGTTCTGGTGGTCATGTTGAAAGAAATTGTAAATTCCAGCCCACTGGAAAGAGACATACGCATTATCAGGAGGACTCTGAGAAGAGCTACAGAGGGTAGACATTTTGCTTCCTGAGTTTCCCACATATGTCCTCAGAAGCAATCATTTTGCTTAACAGTTTGGAACTTATGCTCAAGTACTGCTGTAGTAAAAGGAGAATCTTGGCATAGAATGTTAAAGAATATTTAGGAGAGCGAAAGAATGCTTAAGTCAAAATGCCTAAATGGAAGGAGTCCAAAGTGTGTAAGATCAAATATCCCATCGGAATATGGAGTCAGAGTTATAGTTTATATAATTTGGGGCAAATCACTTATTCTTTTACTGGGGTGTATGCATCATTTAGATTATATATCCAAAAATGCTTTGTAAATAGAAAGCTCAAACTCTTTTTCAGAATTATTATTTTCTAAGCTTACATTGTCATAGTAGCTAGGACAGGACTTAGAAGAAGCTCTTAGAAGAAGACTTGGGATACAGTTTAGTGGGAGAGCACTTGCCTAACAATGAGGCCCTGGGTTTTAGCCCTGGGTAGGTGGAGGTGTCGAATGGAAAGACAGTGAATTCTGCTTTGTACCTCTCTTGGTTCTCTAACTGGCATGCTAGAGCTGAAAATTCTTAAATAAGACTTTCTTGTTTGAATTTAGTCCTTCCTTCCTTCCTTCCTTCCTTCCTTCCTTCCTTCCTTC
>CABHPQ010138415.1:7500-10798 GCA_902168405.1 Peromyscus aztecus | reverse complement strand
GGTATGCTTCCAAGATGGAAAGAACTTAGATTCAGCAGTATATAAAGAGTTGGAGACTAGGAAGGGACCAGATCATGGAGATCTTTTTGTTATCATAAACATGTTGAATTTTATTTTCTAAAAGATATGCAGTTATAGAGAAGTTATTAAAAGCAGACAAGAAAAACAGAATTTGTGCTTTAGAATGATCTTGGCAGCTAGCCCCAGGACAAATGCTGACAGTTGACTAAGAATATCTGAGTATTATTTAGGAACCTCTAATGAAAATCTAATCCAGGGAATGATGAGCATGGGGAAGAAGGTAATTAAAATATATTCCAGTTGAAGACCTTCGAAACTTTGTGTGGTTTAATAGGTCTTACTAAAGACGGACACTATTTGTAATTAAGATAGAGGGTAAATTTGTGCCAGGAATGGAGCTTCTTAATTTGGAATTTGGTCAGCAAAAACTGGTAAATAATTCCTGACAGATGGCAACACAGAATCTTCCATGACCATTAACATCAAGATCTCTGCTTTATGCTCCATCCAAGAGCTGCAACTTCTGACAATATCACCATTTCCAATTCTATAATAGGTCACTTGCCATCAGGGCATCATTCCCTTTTTAGGAAAGCAGAGGTCTCTTTTAATTAATAATGTTTGTGATAATGTTGATGGTTAAGAATATACATACTTGGAAGCTTTATATACTACAAGATAATTGGCATATGCCACTCTGGTACTTAATAGGTGACAGATCAAAGTGCAGAAGATTCACTAGAGATCTGAAACCACTTCTAAGAGTTTTGATGAGCTGGATTTCCTGTTCAGCCTTCAGTTCTTGATTTCTACTTGTTTGCTTGCTTGCTTGCTGTTTAGCTCACTTCTGCTACTCACTGGTCCCCATTAATTGTGAACAGAGCTCTTCTCCACACTCCAGAATCTTTATATTGCCTCCAAATATGGGACTCATGTATGTAACATACTTATAGTATTTATCATTTCATTGTCCTGATACATGGGACATGCCCAGAGTTCTATATTTGAAATTGCTATCATTGTCAGTGTCTTATTTGACATGAAAAAAAAAACATGTCAGAAATTTTCTATCAGAATATGTCACAAATTTTTTAAAAAATAAGTGACTATATGCATGTTCATCCTGTTAGGTGGGTTTGGTTATTGCTAAAGTGCTTTTGGGTAATGAGTCATAGGTTACCTGGAGACATCACCTGCATTGTGCTATTTATTTGTACTCAATTCTATTTACCTCTGGTTTTTTTCACTCATATAGCTATAGACAGTTTGGGGGGATTAAAATGCTATAATTCATTGCATATGTGCTGTTATTATATGGTTAAAGAACTGGTCCACAGAAACATACAAACATTTTCATAGTTCTGTGACAACATGACTGAAGAGAAAGCATGGACTTTTTGACAATATTGCCTGTATTTAAAATCTCAAATGGAGGAGATATGTCTTACACCGAAAGAAATTTCTTCCTGCCTTCAACTCTTAATAAAACATTTTATATCTTTTGTTGATTTGCTGATTTGAAATTATTTATTGTCATAGAAAAAGATTTTGTTAACAACGGTGGGATTTTACAACAAACTTGCATCATTGCAAGTAACCTTTAATGTTTTCACCCTTTCTCTTATTTGGTAACAGAAATTACATTAAATTAAACTTTTGAAGTTTTCTAAAAGCATATGAAAATATTCCTCACTCAAAAACATTACACAGCCGTGCATGATGATACAATGTATCATTTTAGGTTAGGGGATGAAGGAATAAACTTTCTGATCTTGTTTTATAGTAACATTCCTAATAAACTCATGAAACATTGATGTAAATTTCATAATTAGGGGCATACTCTTCCAATGAGAGGTAATAAAATAGTTAGTTAACAGGCCCATTATTGTATGGACACAAACGATATCTAACACTTCCCTCCTCTGTATCTCTTTACAACACTAACCTATGCATGTCTCAGTCCAGGTAGATTTCTTGATTACAAGATGAGGTCATGAAAGATGTGCAAATGTCTTAATTATTTATATCAATTTCTGAAGAAAACAGTATTGCCAGGAAAGGGTTAGAAGTTACTGAAAAGAATTTGGAAAGAGGTTCATAAAGAAGAGAAAGTAGGACAATTTTCTTAAGTATAAGTAAGGATGAAATAAGTTACTTTCTCAAGAGAGACAATAGAAAAAGATGGTTATGTAAGGAGTTGATGAGGAGCACAGGTTACCTCCCCACACACAAAAGGGAGAGGGAGCGTTATACCAGCTGGAGAAATGTGAATGCTGAAACAGGCTTGATGACAGCTAAAAGTTTGCTTAAGTCAATGGATTTCAACTAGAGTGTGCCTAAGAACGATTTGCATAGAAAGAATGTTCCCTAAGAAAATGAGGGATCATGAAAATTCAGTAGGGAAAACTAAGAGATTTTGTAACACCCACTGAGATCACTACCAAAAAAAAAAAAGAAAAGAAAGAAGAGAAAACCCTGTGGCATGGCACAAATTGTGTAAGACTCTGCTTTGATTCTTGTGAGAGATTATTGTGAGGGCAGGGTATGTTAAGTCAATGCTACCCTAATGGATTATATTGACATTTTACATGTATTTTGTTTTTTATGAGTACTCTATGACTTCATTATAATATATATATACATATGTATATGTATATATATATATATATGCATTTTATCAGTTAGGGTTTTTTGCTGTTGTTGTTTTACATTAAACAGATGGCTCTCACTGTCCCTTTTATAATGATTAGAATTTGGCTATCCACTCAATATTTTTATTTTGTCTTTTTGGTTTATAATGTCTGTGTTGATAATGAACCTATCTACACATATAAAAACATACTTATACATACATAAGTATTACATATAGAAAATTAATTAATCATTTAATATTTTAAAATAAGAGAAACATATGTAGGTATAGATACAATGTTACATAGCTATACATTTCCTTGTGGAAGGAAAATATTCATATTTACATGCATTTATGGAATATTCCTTTCTATAGCATCCAGTTCTGCAAGGAAAATAAAATGTCTTTTCTATAAATGCTTCTTTCTTTCTTTTTACCCACTCAATGTATTTCTCTCCAATAACAAAAGTACAGCTCTTTTTAAATGCCTTTTGCATAATGTCACATTAAATGTGGCTTTTAATTATTGGTTTTGATGATTTTTGAAGATTTTTGTATTTAGATGGCATACACATTTTCAATCATGTCTTAATTACTTTTAAAAATGCTGCACTGGCTTAGGGACAAGACAGATAACTTGTTAAG
>CABHPQ010138415.1:0-2500 GCA_902168405.1 Peromyscus aztecus | reverse complement strand
TTACATTTTTATTAAAAAAAAAAAGGTTTTCATACAATATAGTCTTTCCAGATCTTCCTTACCTCCCCATTTAGAAAATAATTAGGCAAATGCCCTACCACTGAGCTGTAGCTGCAGTAATACCTATATTTTAAAAAAAGTTCTTTTAGAGTTATTTATTTTATTTCATGTGTATTTCATATTGGAGTGTTTGCCTTCATGTATGTGTGTACCAGTTTGTATTGATTCTAACAGAAGTTACTTAGGAGTATGTTGAATTCCTTAGAACTGGAGTTACCAATAGCTGTGAACTGCAATGTAGGTGCTGGAAACTGAACCAGGTCCTGTGCAAGACCTGAGGTCTTAACTGTTGAGTCACATTTCTAGCCACCCCTATCTTTTCTTTTTTTAAGAATACTTCATTTAATTATTTTGTAAATTTTTGAGTATTTTATTAAAGTAAAATTTGGGATGACAGTTTTGATAATCAGAATTATGCAATGGGCTTTCAAAAGTTATTTGCTCACAATTCAGAAATGCACTATTTCCAATTGAGTAACACATTTTGGATAGTCAGTCATCAGATTAAAAGACATGTAGTTACAATTCTTAAAATTATATATTATATATACGTTTGTAATATATATTATATATAATACTGTGGTATATAATGTTGGTATAAATAATCACCTTTGTGCTTTACACTAAAACAGTTCCTGAGGAAACACCCTCAGTGCCAAAGAGAAAGGCATATTCCACATTAATATTTGTCTTTTAAATATTCAAATAAACCAAGAAATCTCTTCTTTCAGAACTCGTCACCACCTTTGATTTTCATAGTCTCCATTGGATTACAGCACTGAAAATTGTCTCAAATTGATTAGAAGATGAGTAATTTTTCCAAAGAGGATTGTGGATGCCACAAGCTACGTTTTAGAAATAACTTTTCTAAAGTAACAAACAAACAAATAAGCAAAAACAAAGTAATTCTAATGGTTGAGTAATGAAATTACAAACCCTTACCAGTATTTAAAGTTTTAGAAACAGTGACATTGTACTGATTGGTATTGTATTTAAATGATACTGGAGGGAAAAGCAAGCAAGTCTGCTGTGGAGGTCTACTAAATAAATTTTTAAAATATATTTTTCTAGGGTACTAGGGATATGGTTCTACTGTTAAGACAGCATGCTACTTTTCACAGGACTGTGTTAAATTCCCAGCACCCACAGGAGGTTGCTCACAACTGCTGCTAACTAAAGCTCCAGGGGTTATATTACCCTCTTCTGGCCCCCATGGACACTGTGTTCACTTGTACATATTCATACACAGAAACACATACCTACATATAATTAAAAGTAAAATATAACAAATCCTTAAAAGCAGAATTTTCTAGTAGTATTTTCTTAAGATTGTACATTGATTTATTTAGACAGTAGTAGTTGTCACAAAGAAAATCCTTTGTATTGATGTTTCCCTAACTATAATTTCTTTGGAAGACATAAGAATTGGAATTCACCAAATGTGTTAAAATATTCTATGCCAGAGCAATGAATAAAAACATTTTTAAATACTGAACAATACAATGTGAGAAAACCAAGAAAACCAACAAAACCAAGAAAAAATTCTGCAGTGGTTGTTGGAAGATGGGGATAATCAAGGTTATTCAGGGAGAAAACACCATCTTCATTCCTAGTAAACCGTGTCAGTTTCTAACAATTTATTTCAAAGTAACGATTACTAAGAAATTCATATTTTGTGAATAAGTAAGTGCTATAAATGGTCCTGGAAACACTATTTTGATGCCCCCATATAATCAGATATATTTCATATTAAAATTTTATAAATGAGACTGTCATTTCCAGGAATAAATGCCACACTCTGTAATGGAAGTCAACAGGATCTTATTTCTAACTCTAGGCAGTAATACAGCAAAGCTCTGGGGTGCTAGAGTTGTTTATTTTCTGAATACCATACATATCAATAAAATTGATATGTATGGACACAAAATTGAAAGATAGAGAGTCTTCTGATATTAATCCCCCTACCCAAATATGCTTAATAACGAGCTCTGCAGTTACGAATGGCCAGTTTGGGGCCACTCTAATGGTCATCCTCAGTCCTGGCTCCCCAGGTTAGAACATCATTCCTTGTAGAAGACATGGACTAAGAAACTGGTGATGCTCACCATCTGGGGCAAGATTTGATTATCACAGAAAATAAATTTTGTTCAGTTGAGCATTTTGCTTAACAAGGTGGAAGTTGGTTGATGTTTCCACAAGAAATTGAGCATGCTCAGTTTTGTTCTCTCCTTCCTGTTCTCTGTTTTTCCCTTTTCCAGGCAAATAAATAAATAAATAAATAAATAAATAAATAAATAAATAAGTAAAATTTTAAAAAAAAGAAACAAAAAGAAAAAGAAAAATCTCTTTGAGGTCCTCAGATAAATGGGGGACAATTCACTGATTATAGTCAACCATCTAATAGGATATTTCAAAAATCCCTTAAAATACAGAGCTTATT
>CABHPQ010138414.1:10728-40688 GCA_902168405.1 Peromyscus aztecus | reverse complement strand
TTGTCTTTGTTGGGTGGGTGTTTTGTTCCTTAGTTTTTGTTACCCTCTCTGGTTCTTAGGAGAGTATAGTGGCTGTGTATTGCCTGGTAGGAAATTCTTATAATTATTATTATTATAATTATTATTGGTGCAGGAACTGGGGGTTCTAGGTAAAATGTGTTTCTGGGTATTGGGAGCTGACACTGCAGAATGGGGATGGGTTGGGGTGGGTTGAGGGGGTTCACAGGAGGGAAGAAACCAGAGAACTCCACCAGGATCTGTTTAGTTTGTCTCCTGGGAATAGGGCCAGGCAGTGAGGAAAGGTCACAGCAGAAGGTCTACTATTGAACTGGGTGTGCGACTGAGGGATTGGACTTGGAGAAATGGAGGGAAAGATGAGGATCCTCAGTCAGCCTGCTTGCCTGCCTAGTCAAAGTGTCCTGTGGCTTCCCAGGGTTCTGCTGGAGTTGGGGCTTGGGACAAAGCAAATAGTTTGGGGAGGGAGGTTAGGAGGGGAAGATCTATGGGATTTACCGGAGATGAGGGTAAAGGGGAAAGGGAGGCTGAAGCAGGTGTTCTGTTGCAGGGCTGGGGACAAGGCTGGGGAACTGGATTCGAAGGAACAGAAGGAGAGGTGCAGATCTACAGCTAGCCTACCTGCTTCCCTGGCTGGAGTAGTTGGGGGTGGGAAAAAGCAAAGAGTTGGTGGGGGGAGGTTAGGAGGGGAACATCTGTGTAGTCTACTGGAGATGAAGGCTCGTGGCAGGGGTGGGGGTGGGGTTGGCAGGTAGGTGGTCTGCTGTAGAGCTAGGCATGAGATTGAGACTGGAGGATTGGATTTGGAGTAGCTGATGGAGAGGTGAAGATCTGATGTGTTAGCCTACCTGTTTCCCTGGCCAGAGGGAGCCTTATTTTTCTAACGCTGGAAGATAGTATAAAAATTGTACATCAACAGATAAGAATGCCCTTGAAATCTCTAAAAGGGGCCCATGAATAATTGAAATACTGCAGATAGATTGGCTTGAATATTCCACGAAAGATTTGGTTGTGTCTAGATACCACAGTAAACAGAGGATAAGCATCTTGAACTTTAAGACTGCATACAGCATAGAGAGGTGCTCCCACAGCAGTAGCTCCCAGGGGAGATCTGAGAGTACCCAAGGGACCACAAAGTCCTCTTTCTTCTCCCTCTCATTCTGGGGAACTCATTCACACTGAAATGATGGTCCGAATCATCTACTGCTCTTAAGTACCTCACTCTGGGCTCTTATTCTCTGAGAAAATGGCTACACTTACCAATCACTTTCATGAAGAAGAGTTTCCACTACACTGTAAACTGTGGTGGAAAGTCTGCTCACCCCAAAGCAGGAGATTAGCCCCACAACAGCTCCTAAGGGACCGTGAGGAAATCATCAAACATCACTGGCCACCAAATGACAGCTAAAGGCTCTACTAATTTTTGCAAACAATCTCTAATTCCATTAGCTCCAGAAGGGAACTGAAGAGAATAACCAGGTATCCAACTTGTCCCTTGCTCTATTCTCCGTGAACTCTGTTACATAGTGGAGAAGTGAAGTGAAATTGTCTTATTCCAACTGAGTAACAGAGGGAGGATACCTGATCCCAAAGGCCTTCCTGTTCAGCCTGCCCTGCAATACTATCATGTTCTTCGTCAGCACTCAAGTTCAATGTCAGGAGAGATCTCCCGAACCCGCACACCGAGATGAAGCCCTTTATCTCCTGGCTATTTGATTGGAGTGCACAGGACTGAAGTGAGGAGAGAGAACTCTGTAGACTGAAGGAAGGAGGGATTTCTGTTGCCATATAGCTGGGACGTGCAGCCAAGAGAGTAAGCTAGTCTCTCCGTCAGGTTCTGGTGGAATGAGCCCCAAACAGTGGCTCCAAAAGATACTTCCTATGCTCTCGATTTCCCTCAGCCTCTACTGCGCTGAATTCCCATGGGCTCTGCTTGCAGGGGACCCAGCAAGCACTGGACTTGTTCCCTGCTCCTTCTCTTCTTTACTTGCCTCACAGAGAAAAGCGGGGTGGGGGGTGCAGAAAAGACAAATCGGGAAAACGTGTGTGAGTCTTGTGTTGCTCTTTCAAAGCTTCAAATTAAATTCTGGAGAAATCTGATATTTTTCTGAAATAAAGAATCTTCTGAGATTAAAAAAAAAAATAAGAAAGAGCTCATTCAGATACCACCAAACAAGAGTTAATTACTCTATGTACGGGCTTCCCATTCTCCTCCCCGCTTTCTCTCTCTCTCCCTCTCCTTTGCCCTCTCCTCCCTGCCCCTGCTATCAAGGTCACATTCTGAGCTCATGCCATCTGCCACGCTACCACTGTCCACACTGTGTCATTTGTTTCTGTTACAGAGACTGCCAGAGGAGACCCCAAAGTCTGAAGGACAATGGCCCTTTGTGGACTATGAAGTGTACCTGTGGCTGCATGGTTTTTCTCTCTCTGACGGTGGAGAGCTGAGCATGGCCCTGGGTCCTCAGAAAGCCAACTGATCCAACTCACCATGCATCAACTTTTCAGATTGGTTTTGGGACAAAAAGATCTTTCAAGAGCTGGGGACCTCTTCTCTTTAGATGACGCTGAGATTGAGGACAGCCTGACAGAAGCTTTGGAACAGATTAAAGTCATTAGCTCATCTTTGGTAAGTAAACTGTTTTGTAGACTAGACCTAGCCAGTCGCGGAGCCAAAGATTATATACCTCCCAGCAAAGGGAACGAGGAAAGGCCAGTGATATCTGTAACGTGTGGTTTAATTGGTATCTTAGAAAAATAAAACTGAACAAGCCATTATCTTAGGCCAGCGTTCGCCCCGACCCCCCTCCCCCACCCCACGGAAACCTGAATGTTGGAAATCTCACAAATGGATTCTTTGGGGACCATTTTTACATCCTTGAAATGTCATAGAGAAGAGGGGTGTAACAACTCTAAGAAAAGCAGACCTGCCAAGCTGCACACAACTACATCAGCAAACAAGCAGGCAGGGCGTGTGGCGGCTGAATAATGAAGGGCGGCAGGTGACGCCTCTGGCACACTGGTAATATGAGACGCGGACTGCCAGAGCGCGGCTGCCAGAAATGACAGTTGCCCAGGGCTTGATGACGCTGATTCTGTTTACTTATGCATTGCCTCGCTCTCTGTACAAACCCTTCCTTTGCTTCATTTTCTACCCGCCAGTCTCCAGTTAATTCAACGCCGTGATTAGTCCCAAGTATGAGCACAAACCTTTAAGATCCCAATCGATCCTCCCCTTCCTTTGTTTTGTCTCCGTGTTAAAATTATAGAGTCTGAAAGCGCATCCCAAAGCAGAGACAATGTGCAGCATCCAGCGTGGTTTGACGTTGACCTTCCTGGTTGGGCTTGGACCTTCCTGGAGATTAGTCCCGCTTCAAAGACCTCAAGGGCTAAGCACCTGTCACATCCGCATCCTCACGACTCAATAGTGTTTGCCCACACTTAGCCCAGACACCTATTGGGAGGGGGGAGTTGTGGGGACTTGAGACACTGACATGTGTTCAGATTGTAAGATTTATAAAAAGGAGCTCCGGCAAGCGCTGAGGCTTTCTCCACATGCCTGTCGCCATGTTCGCTTGCTCCTCACTCACTCTCTCTCTTTTTTAAAGATTTAGTCATGTGTTTCATGTATGAGTGCTCTGTCTTCATGCACACCAGAAGAAGGATTAGATCTCATTACAGATGGTTGTGAGCCACCATGTGGTTGCTGGGAATTGAACTCAGGACCTCTGGGAGAGCAGTCAAGTGCTCTTTAACCACTGAGCCATCCCTCTAGTACCCTGCTCTTCACTCTTAATGTACCAATTCCCCCACTAGCCAACAAGGTCATTGCCCTAACATCCTTCTTTGACAGCAATTTACTTGTTCCTGTTTTTGCCAGACCATTAATCAATGCATTCTGACTCAAAACATGGAGCATTGCTAGTGTGTTTTCACTCTCTGGGCAGTATCCCTGTGCTGTCTCCAGCAGCTCCCTCCTTCACTCCTCTAGAAGTAAACTGCCTGGACAGGCCATTGCTCTTCATCTTCCTTGGAAAAACAAGCCTACTCAGGCTAAGTTCCCGACAGCCTGGGCTGTTTCCACCAGAGGTCACTAGTGGCCTGTGCTTTCTTTTGTTTCTTTCAACCTGCCTCACAGATGTCAGGACTTTAGGACTGGGCCTGTTAGGTGTCCCCCACTGGTTCAGTGAAGGTGCTGTTTAAGTCCAGCAGCAAACATGTCGTTAGGAGGGCGGTTGGGACTAAGTCCTCTAACCAGCACCTCACCTAGCCAACAGTTCCAGACTCTTTTTCGCTAACTTCCATCTCACTGCTCTTCCTCCAGCTAGCCCCAGGGAGCAGTGGAAGCCAGCCACTCCTCCTTTTCCTTCTCTGATCGCTCCGCTGTGCCGACCTGGCTGACCTGCCGATTAGCTCTGTTAATTCTATTCCTTAGGATGTGGCCCAGGTCTCCCATGTAGTCTGGCTCTTTCCTGATGACTCTGGATCATAGTAATTAATTCTTCTTCTCAGTTCTTCTTCATGAACAGAACTAGCCGTTTCCTTTTGAATTGCCTTTTCTAACCTCTCTCCAGCACCGATCTTTTCCTCGGGACTCCTGACAAATGGCCTCTTCTGCTTGCTGAATCGTGAGGCTGGGAAAGTTGTTGTTTTGTTTTTCTCCCTCTTAAATTTCTCTTTGTTAACTATTGACTCTGTATCACAAGGTACTTTGATGGGGCCTTGAGCAAGGCTCCTACTGTGGATTGCTCCAACTCTGCTACTAACAGAAAAATGGGAAAGAATGAGATCCTCCATCTAAGATTAGCAAGTAGAATTTAGTTTCCCAGGAATTCTGAGAAAGAAAACAGCAGGGAGTGATTTATCATGTTAGTAGCCAGAAGAGATAGTACTTTGTTTCTATGTTCTCTAAAACTGTGTCTGTCTTGCCCACTCTTTCTGCTGAGATCAGGTACTTCAGCGCTACCTTCAAGTCTGTGCACCATCTATTACCACCACCACCAGCAGCATCGTCATCATGATCATTTTATGCTTGTCTGGACTTCTACTGTTGCTCACGATTCAAGAATCTTGCTGGGTGGTGGTGGCCCATGCCTTTGATCTCAGCACTGGGCGGTGGGGTCAGGTAGGTGCAGAGGCAGGTGGATCTCTGAGTTCGAGACCAGCCTGGTCTACAGAGTGAGTTCCAGGATAGCCAGGACTACACAGAGAAACCCTGTCTTGAAGGAAAAAAAAAAGAATCTTGGCAAAGACACAGCTCTTCCAACAACTGTTGGAAGTTATGGAAGTTAAAAGTTACTGTGTGTGATGACTAGTGTTGATTATCTTCTTGACAGGATCTGAAATCATCTAGGAGACAAGTCTCCAAGCACACATGTGAATCATTTAGATTGGGTTTAGCTTCTGTGAGGAATTGCCCTGATTATATTAATTGACGTGGGAAAGACCCACCCTAATAATGGTTGTTGCCATTCCCTGGGCTTGGGTTCTGGACTTCTAAAAAGGAGAAAGCTCGCAGAGCACAAACATTCATTGTTTTCTGCTTCCTAACTTTGGAGACAACTAGACCAAGCTGCCTCAAGTTCCTTCCACCAGAACTTCTCAGCCATGATAAACAGTAGCCTGGAATTGTAGGCCCGAATAAACCCTCTCTCCCCTAAGTTGCTTTTGTCAGAGTGTCAATCACAGCAACAGGAAAAGAAACTAAGACATACCACATCCCTCCTCTTACCCAGAAGAAATCTTGCTGCTCAAACATTTTGCTCATTTTTTGTTCTAGTCTCTGTTTTCAGCCATTAAGATCCAGCCTCAGTTCCTAAGAGAAAAGCGTCAAACCTTTAAAAAACAATTGTCAGGTCTCACCTATGGCTTCTCTTTCCAGCTAAATATTTTTCATATCTGTGGGTTTTCCATGACAAGGAAAGTGTCTATGTCAGGGAAAGATTGTACCTCGTGACATCCTGCATAAAACCCTTAAATCTGTGGTCAGCAAAACGCAATTTGTCAGTAGGTGGGGAAAGCTATACAAATTGTGATTATATAAATACAATTTTGATGTAAGTTACAACAATAATTTATCTATTTATAATAAAAATGGTAACTCATATGTATCAGAATTTTTATGTCTCCTGTTGTTCTGACCAAGTGTCTGCTCTGACTTGGAGAGGGAATATTGTTATTGATTATATTCCATCCTCCTTATTGCTGTCATAGTCAAGCCTCAGTTCCAACTCACCTGTGCAATCTCTTACAGACTGTTTCTGTTGAGGCCCCTGAGCTGGCTAATCCCATTCATACAAGTAGAATTCATTGATTTCACTCTCTATAGTTAGGTTGTTTTGCTTTTGTTTTTGGTTTTTGTTTTTTTACTCTTTGGGGGTCTGACACCCAGCTCCCAAATAAATACACGGAGACTTATTCTTACTTATGAATGCCAGGCCTTAGCTTGGCTTGTTTCTAGCCAGCTTTTCAACTTAAATTATCTCATTTCTCTTTAACTACATTTTTGCCTCTGGGCTTTTTACCTTTCTTTATTCTGTATATCTTTCCTTTTTACTCCATGGCTGGCTGTATGGCTGGGTGGCTGGGCCCTGGCATCCTCCTCTCCTCCTTTTCTCACGCCTCGCTCCTCTTGCTCTTCTGCCTAGATTTCTTCTATTTATTCTCTCTGCCTGGCAGCCCCACCTATCCCTCTCTCCTGCCTGACTGTTGGCCGTTCAGCTCTTTATTGAACCAATCCGGTGTTTTTGGCAGGCAAAGTAACACAGCTTCACAGGGTTAAACTAATGCAACATAAAATAATGCAACACATCTTTGCATCATTAAACAAATATTCCACAGCATAAATGAATGTAATACATCTTAAACTAATATTCCACAACAATTCTCAAAGAGAAATCTTGTATCCAAGTTCTCGGAGAATACTTCATTGTAGCTTCAAGCACTACCCACATTCTCAACACTCTGGATCCCCTTGCTTGGGATCATCTTAATTTATTATTGCAATTTATCATTGTTTTTGTACTTGGGCCAGTTGCCCAGAGCCATTGCTAATGTTCATCAGATAAAGTGCTCTGCTTCTAAACTACAATTTTAATAGCAATAACACACATTTTCCACATTTATCCTGGGACATTCTAAGACTTTGGGGGTAGATCAATTCTTATAGCCATGTCATTTTTTAAATGGCTTACATTACATTTAAACCACTGCAAGCACATTCTTGTGTTTAGATCCTTGTGCTGAGAAATCCTGCCCCTTAGACATCATGATTCTGTCAAATACATTTAGTCATCACTCTAAACTTTGTAGAATCAGAACATTTGTCAGGCAAGCCTCGAGTCCTTCCCCCAGAGTTACTCACAAAATAATCAGCCCTGACTGGATTCCAGTCCCCAGTTTGTGGCCACTTTCCCTACCTGTCAGCACATTGGTGTTAAACATTTTGCTTCTTGCTTTGCTTTGAACTCCTCACTGGAATTTCTCACTAAGTTCTCAAACATGCGTTTAATTTTGTCTTTTTATTCCAAATCCTTTCTGGACTATCAATAGTTTTCTTTCTTATTAACTTAGCTTTCTTCCAGATAACTTCAAGTGAGAGCATCTCTTTATCCAATCATCTACTTTTCAGTACACTCTTACTCCATGCCCAACCCACCTTCCAATTCTCTTGGATATTTTAAAACAGTGAAACAAATTGGGCAAACAGTGTTACTTCATCTAAAATATTAGACACCTACAAAATGGTACCTCTGTATCATCCCACCCCATACTCCACAGAGCTCAGGAAGAGAAGAGAGTTGATTGTAAGACCTAAAGGTCAGGAAGATTGAGAGCAAAACAGTGTCTTGTGGACATGACAGGCTCCTGAACTCATGAATTCACAGCAACTGTGGTTGCTGCCCAAGACCTGTGCAAGATCAAGCCAGTCAACATTCCAGCATGAAGGAGTTTATAAGCCCCTGCCCCTAGCTGAGGAGCCATTGGCAGTTATTGACTTCGGGGAGAGGGGGAGTCAGTTTTTCTTTAAGAGTGTGACCCTTGGTAGGTCAACCATGCGTGCTCCAATGGATGTCCCCATACCTTTGAGTACATTGACAGCATAAATTTGTCTCATTGTTTTTTTTTAACATTTATTTATTTTAGTTTTTATGTGTGTGAGTGTGTTGTCTGCATGTATGTATAACACATACATGCCTGGTGACTTCAGAGGTAAGAAGAAGGCATTGGGCAGGGCAGTGGTGGTGCACGCCTTTAATCCCAGCACTTGGGAGGCAGAGCCAGGTGGATCTCTGTGAGTTCGAGGCCAACCTGGTCTACAGAGGGAGATCTAGGACAGGCATCAAAACTACACAGAGAAACCCTGTCTCAAAAAGCAAAAAAATAAAAATAAAACAAATAAATAAATAAATAAATAAAATAAAAAAATAAAAAAAGAAGAAGGCATTGGATCCCTGAGACACAGTTATAGAGGGTTGTGAGCCACCGTATGAGTACTGGGAATTGAAATTGGGTCCTCTGCAATAGAAACAAGTGCTCTTAACCACTGAGCCAACTTTCCAGCCTTCAATATGAAGTTATTAAAAAGACAAAAAATGAGGACACAAAGTTGGAAGCTGGTGAAGAGGTGAGAATGGATCTGGCAGGAATTGAGGGAAAAATAGGAAGTGAATATGGTCAAAATACATTATATGAAATTCTAAAAGAGTTGATAAAATACTGTATTTTTAAAAAGAAATAACAATAAAGACATAAAGAAAGAGAAAGAAAGAAGAAGGGAAGGAAGGAAGGAAGGAAGGAAGGAAGGAAGGAAGGAAGGAAGGAAGGAAAGGAGGGTGGAAACGGCACAATAGAAATGCTTGCATATTTCTTTCCAGTACAATTGCCCTCCCTTAGACCCTTAAGTTAAGCTGTAGCTGGACTATGGCATTCAGTCATGGGTTGTTTAACTTCTATATTAGAAATGCATGACTTAAAAATTATTAGTAGAAAATAACTTTTATGTAAGTTATTATATTACACTTTTATATAATGCTTAAAAACTAGAAAAATTTTCAAGTTATTTGGTGTGTATCATAATATCTGAAATGCACAGATCTCTAAAACCAGTTGTTTTTCTTTATACTGAGAACCTTAGAAGTATATAAAAAGTATATAAAAACTAGAAAAGGTTTTAAACTTTATATAAATGCTATCTATCATAGCTTTGATACTATTTTTAATTTATCTAGCTTGATACATGTAGTTTCATTCACTTAGTGGATGTAATATTCCATTATATGAACATACCATTATTTATTTATCCATTCTCATTTTTGATCGACTTTCACTACTTAAATAGTGCTACAGGAAACATTCTTGTCATTGATTATTTTGGCAAATATGCGCTTCACAGGTTCTCAGTATAAAGTAAAACAACTGGATTTAGAGATCCTTGAACTTCCGGTATTATAATATGCACCAAATCGCTTTCTAATGTGAAGGGTGTGTGAAGGCTCTGGCTGCTTCCTTCATCAGTTCCTGCACCTGTCAGATGTTAGAACTTAGTTTTGATCTAAATACGTCTAGTGAAGCAGTATGCAAATGCTAATTAGATCGGTAGCTCATTACTAGTGAGGGCAACTATTTTTCATGTGCTCATGTGGTATTTACCACTCGGGTTTGTATAATAAAGTGCTGTTTCTAGTTATCTACTTTCTCTTTCTCCTTTGTTGTAGGGAGGGGTATTGAGACAGGGTCCTACTTTACAGAGTAGGGCTGGCCGAGCACTGTCTGTGGAGTTCAAGTAGACTTGAACTAGATCCTGTTGTCCCAGCCTCTCAGGTTCGAGTCTTACAGGTGTGCGGCACCACAGCTGGCTTGTTTTCTTTTTTTCTTTCAAAGGGCTTTAATGTTCTTTTTGGTTCTTACACTGATTCTTTGTCACTTAAGCATGCTGTACATCTAGCATTCCAGAATGCAGCTTGTCCCTTACTGTGTAGGCCTGGTAAGACAAGTGTACCCCAAATCTGCTCTAGGTCGGTCTTACTCTCTAAGAGTTTTATGTTTAGATACTCATGTTTCGTAAAGGATTCTGAGAAAATGCTGATTGGAAATTCTTTGTACCTATAAACTAACCTGAAAAAAAAAAGAGAGAGAGAGAGAGAGTACCACAAGGACAGTGTGTATCTTTCATTTCTGGAGATACGGCATTACCATCCACTTATTCCAGGCTTCTTTAATACCTTTTGTACAAAACTGTGCGGTTTTATTCTCCTAATTTTTTCTCTCCTGCATGTATGTCTGTGCAACACCTTCATGCCTGGTGGTCATGGAGGCGAGAGGAGGGCACTGGCTTCTGTGGACCTGGAGCTATGAATGGCTGTGGGCTGGGTGCTGGGAACAGCGCCTCCCAGAGCACTAGTCAAGTAACGTGCATCTTTCTCTAAATGTGGAGGCATTAGATATTCTTAGGTAGGGCTAAAGATGACATTCTTTTTTTTAAAAAAAAAAAAAAGTCTTTTCTACTTTTTTCAGATGAATGCCACACGATTGCTTTATTTGTTCTTGTTGTATGTATGACGGATGTGGTAGGCGTGAGCATATGTGTGAAAGTCAGAGGACAACCTTTTGTAATCCATTCTCTCCTTCCACTTTCCACGAGTCCAGGGATGAACTCAGATCATTAGGTCAGTAAGTGCTTTCCCGCTTAGCCGTCTCACCGACCCTTAATACAATTTTTTTTTTTAGTGATTTTATATCCACCAAACTTAATCCACTATCCTATAATTCTGACAGTCTGTCTATGTACATTTCGTCATTTGTGGGCCATGGAGCCAAGTTGAGAGCACTGGCTGCCTTTTCTGAAGACCCGGGTTCAGTTCCCAGCGACCATGGGGTAGCCCACAACCATGCATGACTCTAGTTCCAGAGAACCCGTGCAGCGCCCTCCTCTCGCCTCCATGAGCACCAGGGATAGAAATGCTGCGCAGACATACATGCAGGCAGAACATTCACACACATAAAATTAAAATTAAAAATTACGTTTGAAATGCAGTGAAAGGATTCACACACAAAGAGGGTGAATGATTTCTGAGTTGCTGAGATGCCATTGTAAAACACAAGGCACCGGGGAACACGTCTCCACTGGGGAGGAACTGGGGTTGAGGAACCGGGCTAACAGGGCTTATGGGGCTCTGCCCTGCACTGTCAGCTTGTTTTCTACATATTTTGTACCGTGTCTATGCCTTGGCTTTTAAATGAATGGAAATCAATTTAATTAATGGCTCAGTGGTTAAGAGCACTCATTGTTCTTCCAGAGTACTGAGGTTTGGATTCCAGCCCCAATGTGGCAGATCATAACCAACTATAACTCCAGTCTTAGGGGATCTGATACCTTCTCTGTCTTCTTCAGGCACTTATGTGTTGCATGGATATACACGCGTGTGGAACACCCATACACATAAAATAGAAATAAAACTTTTAAAAGATTTAAATCCAAAAGTTTAAACAGTTTAAGTTTCTAATTTTAGAAGGAAAATTGTAGGTGGATTTTTCTGTTCCACCAGCCAGCTCCCATATTATGACACAGAGACTTATTATAAATTATGACAGCTTGGCCAACAGCTTAGGCTGTTTCTAACCAGTTCTTATAACTTAAATTAACCCATTTTTATTAGTTTACATCCTGCCATGTGGCTTGTGGCTGTTAGCTCTCCTCCTGTACATCTGCTTTCTCTGCTTCTGGCTGGCAACCCCACATTCTTCTTCCCATGTTCTCTCTGCCACAAAAATCCTACCTAGTTATTGACTGTTCAGCTTTTTATTAAACCAACCAGAGTGATACATCTTCACTGTTTGCAAAAAGATTATTCCACAACATTTCCCCCTTTTGTCTAAATAAAAAGGAAAGGTTTTAACTCTAACACAGTAAAACTATATACAATAAGAACAATTATCAGATAAGAATTACATTTACAATGTCCAGTCCATTTGTATTTGGCAAATTTGGAGAAAGTACTGTATTATTTATCCTATCGTAGTCCAAAGTTTTATACCTAAACCATTTTTTGTCAAAATTTGTATTACCATTCTAAACATTGGCTGTCCAGCTTTTTATTAAACCAACCAGAGTGACACATCTTCACAGTGTACAAAAGATTATTCCACAACAGGAAAAAAAAATACAAAACTCAAAAGCTTGATTGATTTAACTGTCTAAAACTCTTACTCTGTTAATAAATAGCAATTTTGAAAAGGAATGATAAAGCATGAGCAGATTTATAATTCAAATGTTGCCTTAATATCCTTAGTAGGAGAAAATAGTCTTCCAAAAGAGGAAAACAAAGAAAATGAAGTCAGCTTAGGAAAAATGACTTAACACTCATTGCCCAGTTCCCTACGGAGGAAACACAAACGGCCAATAAACACATGAAGAGACATTCTCACTTTGATTTAAGAACGTGCCTACGCCAGCCAGTAATGAGATACTGTTTTCCACTGGTCAAATTAGCAAAAATTAAAGATGTTCTGGTTCCTACAAAAGCACAATGAAGAGATTATATTTTCACCCAGACAATGGGAGTTTAAATTAGTGAGATCTTTGTGGAAGGTAGTTTAGTGGTATGTAGTAGAAGCCTCAAAATTATTCCTGTCCTTTGCCTCAGAAAATTACTCTTGTGGAGAAGGAAATCTGGGCTACAGATAAATACAGTGTAGATACAGGTTCGAGATGTTTATTGCCCCCATCATAACACTAGTAAAAAAATAATGTTAGGAGTGATAACTAACTCCCAGCCGGCCAACTGAGCGGGATGGTGTGGGCATCTGAACGCTTGTCTACTTATAGTCTCCTGTTCTGTGAGACTCCTGGTGTGGTGTTCAGTCAGACCCACTTTCCAACTCAAAGCAATAAGCATTTTTGTTGTATATGTTTGTTTTTCACATTTAAAAATTGTAACAGATCATTTTTTTTCTTAGTAAAGATGATGACGTATTTGGAAGGTAATTAAGACAGGGAGATGGAAGGAAATTTGGGTGGGGAAAGCTAACCTGGGTTTGTTACTTATTTGAGTTGAAAAGGAAGCAATGAAACACTGTGTTCTCCTGGATTCTGAAAAAGAGTTAATAAGGGAAAATTATAAAGCAATGTGAATTTTTTTCCATACACGTGACTAAAACATCACTGTAAAAAACTAACTTCTAATCTTGTCTGGACTTGAAGCTGAAATGGCCTGAAGAGTCACCTGCTTGCACACTAATGATCCCTCTCCTCTGGCCAGCTGTCACCTTCCCTTTTGTTAGTGACAGCAGGTGCTTGGGTGTATGTTCTGCCTCTTCCACAAGAGGAAGGCCAACTGTAAAGGGCTTTACAGCCTGGCTCCTCAGCACACGGTGACCCAACACACGGCATTTTCAAAATGACTCATTACTGCTTCCTTTTAAGGACAACTTCCTAGACTGCTTATTAACTCGAAGGTTTTCTTTCTAAATAGGATTACCAAACTAATAATAATGACCAGGCAGTGGTTGAAATCTGTATCACAAGGATCACAACAGCCATCAGAGAGACGGAATCTATTGAAAAGCATGCCAGGGCCCTGGTGGGACTGTGGGATTCCTGCTTGGAACACAACCTGAGACCTGCAGGGAAAGACGAAGATACTCCGCATGCAAAAATCGCATCTGACATCATGAGCTGCATCTTGCAGGTATGTTGCTGTGTAACAGCAGGCGATTTGATACTGCGTTGGCAGCTTAGGTGAACACGATGCCTCTGAACTGAGAGGCAATTTTGTGTGCCTCTTAGATACTGTAAAAAGACACCATAAACCACTGATAGATTAAACCAGCAGGTTGCTAAGTAATAAACTGAGGAAATCTTACTGAGTCCCTGCTGTGTGTGAGCTATATGATACAGAATTCACAGTAATACCTGAGCAGGCATGAAAGCGTGCTTGGGGAGGGCAAAGGAGGGTGTCGGGCACCCTTCTCTATCACTTCCCACTTTCTCTCGAGACAAGGTCTCTCCTGAACCTGAAGATCAGCATTGCAGGCACATTCAGCCATGCTCAGTTTTATATGTAGATGCTAGAGGTTTGAACTTGGGCCCTCATGCTTGTACAATAAATGCTTCTGTCTACTGAACCATCTCCCCAGCCTAACTCATTTTATTTCCCTATGTACTGTGAATACCTGTCTGTTCTACACATAAGAAATTGGCAAACCCGTGTCTTTAAGTCTCTGCTTTGCCATTTCTTTACATCTCCTCTTTGCCCTTTGTAAATCAAAGGTAACAATGCCCACTATTTGGAACTGTGAGACATCAAGGTGACATGGCATGGGAAGTGCTTTACCTATGACAGTTGCAGTTCAGTCAGTGATCGGATGGTGATCTGTAGCTAGCAAACAAACCCACGGCCTTGTAGGCCACCAGAAAGAAGTTTCTAGCCAACTCTAACTAGGGCACTAAAGGATTAAAATCTTACACTACAGAGTGGTGATGGTGGATGAACATGAAGAAGAACCTTCATCACAAAGCTTTCTATATGTGGTGTCGACACGGTGGAGCACCTAATTCAAACCACAACTTACCCAAGGCTAGGAGCTTCCTCTGACCAAGTTACTGTATGGATTCAGTCATTGCCCATCTCCTAGAGAAAGCCTGAAATGAAAGATACACAAGACATTCTGCTTTCTAAAATAAATACAAACTTGGAGAGGGCAGTGAGGATAAAAATGTGGCACAGGGTTATTATAACTATCGGCATAGTCCATGTATTAAAATGCAACTCTAGAGGACTGACAGAAGTCTCAGAGCCAATACCTGTCATGGTATTGTGTTCCCCAAAATATTGTGCACCCTAATAAACTTATCTGGGGTCAGAGAACGGAACAGCCACAATATTAAACATAGAGGTTAGGCAGTAGTAGCACACGCCTTTATTCCTAGTATTCCAGAGGCAGAGATCCGTCTGGGTCTCTGTGAGTTCAAAGCCACACTGGAAACAGCCAGGCGTGGTAACAAGAGCCTTTAATCCCAGGAAGTGATGGCAGAAAGCAGAAAGGTATATAAGGCGTGAAAACTGTGAACTAGAGGCTGGTTAAGCTTTCAGGCTGTGAGTAGCAGTTCAGCTGAGATCAATTTGGATGAGGAATCAGTCTGAGGAAACAGGTTCAGCTGAGGGATTGGTGAGGCGAGGTGGCTGTGGCTTGTTCTGCTTCTCTGATCTTCTTTGTTTTTATTAATAAGACCATTTAAGATTCATGCTACAAATACCTGATTTTAACCTCATCATATGAGTCACGTTTCCTCAACTACCTTGCTTAGGAGACCCGATGTCCTATGTTAATCAGCTTTGCATTATCTACTGTCTCGCCGCAGTTACCACTGTGGGAGAGCCTATGAAGAGGGAAATAATCGAAGATGGCTGACAAGGGACCCAAAAGGGACTAGAAGTAATCCATGAATCGGGAAGCTTATGTTTTTCTGCATTGTAAAAGGACCTAATGTCTAGCCTCCTTGATTGCACACACGCTGCTTGTGTAGGCTTCCCCAGCCAACACTGTGTGAAAGCTTTGAGTAAAAGGACCTCAGATGGCTTGGCATATTTCCTTCAGAATTCTTATGGGGAAACTGATTGTATAAAGTTAGAAGTTTACTCAACAAGCAATCCCCTCTCTATTATTTACCTGTAGGGTGATCTTGGACAAATTCACACTTTTGTGTCTTTATTGCTTCATCTATAAAGTACAGGTTAGAGGAGTAATTGCCTTGTGGTTTTGTTGTGATGAAAAAAAAATGACCAGATAGTAAATAAAATAAAAAAAAACATTTGGGATATAGGCAATACCATGTGATCATTAACTCCAGCCGATATTATCATCTGCAGGGCATCACTCTCTTTTATTCTATTGTTATTTTGCCTGTGTGTGTTTGGTGTGCATGTGAAGACTAGTGATTGACTTTGGGTATCTTCCTTCATTGTGGTTGACATTTTGTATCTTCCTTCATTGCACTTTACTTTATTGAGTCAGAATCTCTTGATGAAACCAGAGCTAACCCACTTGCCCGTGTCTACACCTCCAAGTGCTAGGGTAATAGGCAAGCCACCACACCCAGCCAGCTTTCCTGTGGGTTTGGGGGGCCCCTAACTAGGATCCTCATATTTGTGACAAGTGCTTTATCCACTAGGCCATCACCCAACCCAGCATTCGACTCTTTACAACAAGCTGTAATTCAGTAATTACCACCATTGGTGATTGTTTGCCTGTCTCTACTCTCCCCAAATTATGTTTTCTTTTTTTCACGGAGGTAGTCCTGGCATCTAACATAGCACTTGGCAAACAGTAGGTGCTCAGTAACATTTACTGAATGAAGTAATGTATGGGCTCAGGAACAGTAACGATCCTGTGGTTTCCTTAGCAACTAAACCTCTCTCCAGTGGGCTTCTGGACGTGGTCCTTGAACAGGAGGATGAAATGTGAAGCATGGGGACAAATCAACAGACAGGCCTGCTCCCTTCTCACCTTTCAAGAACCCACTGGGAAAACCAGATGACTGTGTCAATTAGATTTCTAGATAGCTATACTGGTAAGAATCAAGCATTCTGTCTGTCTGTTTGATAAAGCTGGATGACTATCCAAAGAGCCCTATTTTATTAAGTGAAGCTGAACATCTCTTGAGATTGTTGCTTTTCTATGGCTCCAGTTGAAGTCAATCCCTGGGGACAGAAGGGCCTCTCTGTTGCTGTCACCCGAGATCTGTATCTCTTCTCCTTTGCTTTATTCTTTCCAGTTTTAAAACACTCAGAAAGGTTCCCAGAGTGCATTTTCAAAAGGCAAATCTCTACCAAGAGCTCAAATGGTGCTAATCAAGTTGCGAAATGGAATCCTTGGCATCGTGGAACAAGGCCCTCTTGTTTCAGGTCTCCAGTGAGGTGTGGCAGTCCTCAGGAGTAGGTTAATGTCCATACTGCAGTGCCCTCCATTTGTTCCCTGAGCTCTGCACTTGGAAGATAATATTCACACCAGCCCGCTCACATCTGTGCTGAGGGCCAAACTCCGTCATAGGCTGTGGCATTATCAGCTGCTGTTGTTAAAGTGGTTTATTTGTTGTAGAATGGTGACCACAGGACTTTTCTCTGCCTGCATCCCATTAGCAGCCCTGTGATCCAAATAACTCTAAAGATAAAAATGACTTGCTGGGTCCAGATCTACTGCATTAGAATGCCTTTGAAATGAAGCTCAGCCGCTAGGGCGAAGCTGTTTGTTATCTGTTAGGTGCCTGGGATTCTTCTTTGTCCATGTCATCCTGGCCTCCAACCCCTTACTCACATCCTGTTGTCCTCAGCAGGGCTTGTGGCTTTTGATATGGTAGGGGCTGTCTAGACACTGTTTTGAGATGGAGTGCCTTTGGTGGTGACCGCTCAGAATTGAGATGAACTCTTTGCTCTTTGCTTAATGTTTTACTTTTTGTTTCATTTGAGAGATTTCCAAATGATACATGTGGGGAGAAGACAGAAAAATCGAGTGTGTCGGAGTTCATTTTGCTTTTGATTTTTAGTGATGACATTATACACTTGAGGGGAGGATTTTGTGCTGGATCCACACGTCAGAGGCATCCAGAACCGTTCTAAAAAGAATACGGTCTGATTGGTTCAGAAGGCCTAGTCTTTCAGTGCTGTAGCCAAGGGCTAGCTCACTCCAGAGATGAAAACAGAAAAGAATGATTTCCATTCATCTGATCCCTCCTTGTGTTTGTCTTGTGCTTACAGTTAGCAAGGGCCCTTCCTGCTGCCACCCCCTTTGGTTTTTTTACATTCCACATAAATATGCTTGAGACCACAGTGCACACCTTTAATCCCAGCACTAAGGAGGCAGAGGCAGGCAAATCTATGTGAGTTTGAGGTCAGCCTGGTCTATGTAGTGAGTTCAAGGCCAGCCAGAGGTACATAGTGAGACTCCGTCTAAAAATAAATAAATGACAAAAAAATTAAAAGTGCCTGAAGATCTATTCCTCTAATAGCAGACATGTACCTTTCTACTTTCAAGTTATTCTTGGCAAGAGACTCCGTGTGGCAAAAGTCCCTTTGACATGAAGTTCTTTTTTGGAAAGTTCCCAATGTTAGGGCTTTGACCAGTTGTTGTAGAGACAAGTTTAACTGTCAGAAGCCTCCATGTAATGGAGAGATTGGATGGCTATGAACACAGCCCAGGACCAGAGGGGGGGCTAGGGTAGCATCCGGTGCTATGACAGAGGTAACGTGAATGTGAATCCAAAGAAGCAACAATATAGCATCATTGAGAAAAGTGAAAGCCTTGCTGAACACCACAGCCTGAAGAGTGTATTAGCAAAAGGAAGGTGGATCACTATTTTGACATGCATACTCAAGTGTTAATCAGAGCAGGTATTAGAGACTGAATTTGGTGGATGAAATGTTCTGGTCATCACAGATGATTGTAGAATGAGTGTGCTATTTTAACCAGGTTCTACTGTGGTCTTGATGGAATACATTTCAGAATCTGTTTGAGCTCACCTGATCTTGGGAAACTCTGGTTTCTGGCCTGGCCTCTTGGTACCTTGATAATGTGAGAGGGACCTTTTGATCTTACCAAAAAAAGTCTCCTGCTGTAGATGAGTCCCTTGGCTTCACTATTATGTGTCAGCCTTCTAGAAATCCCTTGGTGTGAGTTGGCCTCAGTAGATCCAAGCAATTCTATGTGGATGAGTGCTGGGCCTGGGAGGACGGAGGAGCCTGTCTCCCAGGGAGGCTTCATGACCTACTACATCAGCAATGGCCAGTGCAATCAGGCCCATATATACTTGCTAGAAGGTGGGGAAGGCAGACCAAGATAATCAGATAAGCCATTAGAGAATTCTCAAGGCAAGCCATGGTTTTGACTCTGTATCTGGAAAATTGATGGAATACAGGAATGAGTTAAAACATATTAGCCATTTTGTTTGTGTGTTTGTTTGTTTGTTTGTTCTTAGTGACTAGGAAAATAGGAATACTTAAGCAAAATATATTTAATTGGCTTGTTTTGAAAAATTTAGGAATGGAGATGGGCTAGGCACATGGAACTCAAATGTTAACAGGACCTGATTTCTCCCAGCTTGCCTCTCTGACCCTGTATTTCCTTAAGTTTCATTCAAATTCTCTCCTGCGTACTGAGGTCACGTGATAGTGACACCCATAAACTATTGGTACCTTAAATCCAGCAGGAAAATCACAATCACAGAGTCCTCTGAAGACTCCTTAATTAAATTTGGTCATAGCTTATTCTTGAGCCGTCATTTGAACCAGGGAAACATGGCTCTCTGCTAGGCTGAGTCACTTAATCATTCTTGAGACCAAGGGTAGAAATGCCATCAGCAGAAGAAATGGAAAGCTCCTCAAGGAGGAGTTAATGTGAAATCTCCCAAAGGAGGAAAGCAAGATACTGGGTGGGGTTTAGTGAGGCTGAGGTCTGGAGGTGGAAAGGAAACCATCACAATACCATTTTCTGTCACTTTAGGAAGTATTATGGACTCAGAGTGTTCCAAAGTTATTGCTCCCAACTCACTGAGTGTCTCAGCTGCCCCATACCATTTCCTTTACTTGACTCACATACTCAGTGTGAACAGCTGCCTCATCTGGCACTGGCACTGGCACTGTGTACTGTTGACTGTCTGGGACCCACCACTACATATCACGGTCATTCACAAAATCCTGAAACAAGTGGAGTCTGGATACGCACAGAATGTTCGGACCTGTCCTTACACCAGGTTTTAATCCACCGAGAAACTAACTGAAAACTGAATGTGAGAGCTTTGCCTCTTTCAGAAAAGAGTTCATATCTTGATGATGCCTTGTAATTTAGCCCCAGACCAAAATGAATTGTAATGGAGGTGAGCAAATTTTCGTGTGTTCAGTCAGCTTCTCTATTCTTACTGGTGAGGCATCTATTCAAACCTTTTGTCTCTTTTCTCCTTTGGCTGCATGCCTTCTTCTTACTGATTCCAAGTTTGTTTGTATGTATATATTCTAGTAACGGTTAGCCCTTTGTTGAATAAATGGATCACAAATATGTGTCCTTTGGATTATCTTTTCATTCTCCTAGAATATCACTGAGTTAGAAGTCCTTATCCACTTTACATTCCCTTTTTATGGTAATGTTTTAGTTAGATTTGAGGAACTTCTCACTAACCCAAAGCCACTGGGGACATTGAATAAGTTCTTTTTCCACCTTTTCTTTATTTTTTACTACTAGATAGGCAATTTATTTTTGTTTTGGTTGCCATAATGGTAATGGTCAAGACACTGTTTTCCCCCATTAAGTGTCCTTTTTGACTTAACCACCCTATATCTAGGATACTGTGATGTTTCTCAGAGATGCTGTTTATCAGTGGCAATCTTGACCCCATGTTTCTTCTTTGGTCTTTATTATAGGGTTTGTTATATTCCATACCATCTAAGAATATAACATTCCCTTTAAGCTACTAAGAATGCTTCAAGATTGAAAGTGGCCCAGGCTTAGCACTTTTCTAGTCAGAATGCAAGCTAAGCTGCCCTAACAGAGGCCCCCAAAGAACAGTCAGTCAAAGTACACAGGGCATTTTTGTCTCTCATCGGACAATTCAGAAGTGTCAGGCCAGGGCTGATATGGAGGCTCTGCTTTTCTCTGTACTACACACAGTTTCTAACTCATGGTCCTAGACAACTGCTTCAGTCCTTGTTACCGGGTCCTTGTTCCAACTAGATTTAAAGGGAAAAATGAATTAAAAAGCCAAGTCACATCATGCTAATAGTAGCCTAAAGGTTGAATATATTAAGCCTTCCTTGTCTCATTGTCTAAAGCTTTGCATTTGGCCACATCTGATTGCAAAGAAAGTGGAAAATGCTATCTGCAATCGTGTGGCTATCCCCAGCAGAAACCCAGAAACTGATTACTGAAGAAAAAGGAAATACCCATTTACTGTTGGAGAGGTAGAAGTTGCTATCCCATCACCCTTGCCCACTGCTCCAGGCTTCCCTTCAATGACCATAATCTGATCATTGTAGTAACCTAGACAGTTACTCAGTATATGCCCTATTTGGAGTGTAGTCATTACTTGACCTTCTCTCCAAGGTCATTGGTCCTTAAGCTGCCTGGAGAGTCTTCTTGTGCCAGTCAGTTGATATTGTGTCTACCCTGAGACCTACTTATCAGAGACTGCTCACTGGGAAAATGTGATGACAGTCACTGTTACAAATGATCTGGAGAGTTGGGTAACATCTCAGCCAGCAAGAGGGTGACAAAGACCTGAGTGGACTCCAGAGTCTGTTTTCTGTCACATGCCCTTCCCAACACACTGTGTTTGCAGTGACAGCCATCACCACGTAGCCACATTATCTTTTTTCTTCCTACCTACTCCCTGCTTATGTATGTGTGCTAGATGCATGTGCGCATGTTTGTGTGTGTGTCTGTGTGTCTGTGTGTGCGTCTGCATGTGGAGGCCAGAGGTTGATACTGGGTGTCTTCCTCTGTTCCTCTGTTGCTGTGCCCCCCCCCCTTTTTTGAGACAGGGACTCTCACTGACCACGAAACTCACCAATTTGACAAGACTAGCAGGTAGCAAGCCCTGGGAATCCTCCTGTGTCTGCCTTCCCAGTGCTGGGATTACAGGCACCTGCCACCATGTTCAGCTTTTTACGTGGGTGATAGGCAATGGCCATATCTCAGCCTAATTACATTTATTCGTTTGTTATTCAGTCTACCATGTTTACTGAGGACCTACCATAAGCATAGAATTGTTGGAAATAGTAGAAAGCACCACCCAGGGATGGAATAACTAGTACCTTTCACACAGAGAAAAGCAACCCCTTCTATTTATAATATAACGATACAGCACTAGGAAGTCAGCTCCCAAACACATTGCATGTAAACAGTTCTGCCCATAGTCAGTCAATGTGGTAGGGATGGTGGTTGTGAATATATTACAATTTATCTATAATTATCTCCTAATTAGCTAAGTGCCGATGGCAGCATTTAGGAGACCCTTAAGGTGAGTCACAGAATAAATAAGAAGAGAATTATTTTAGAATCTAGAATGCCTTCAGGTTTTAGCCTTATATTTACTTTTTCTTTTGAATATCATTAACTAAAGTGTCAGCATTTTTAATTGACACACACAGAGTGTATTTGTAATGTGCAATGATGTCAAGGCCACTAGTATTTCCTGCCCCTTGAACTTGTGTCATTTGTCCTGACAAGCTTTAAATATTAGCACGTGTCCTATACAGATGTTTTTGGCACCCCTTATCTGATCTCCTTCAATCCTCTTCCAGCCAGAGGGTGTCAAGAAAGACTTCTAGAGGAATGGACACCTTAGCTGGGACTAAAGTGATGAGTCCATCTATCTATGTGAACTCACCTTTTTAACTACATTGTGAGAACGTGTAATATTTCTATTTCCACATCTAGCTAACTACACCTTACAGTGCTCTCCACTCCCATTCATGTTGTTGAAAATGATACGATTTCATTCTTACTTATGAGCAAATAGTATCCATGTATGTACGTATCACATTTTCTGCATCTGTCCATCCTTGATTGATTCTAAAAGACCAAATGTTGTAGGTTGTTGTTTGGCTCTTTTGGGGGGCCCGACACCCAGCTCTCAAATAAATCACACACGGAGGCTTATTCTTACTTACGAACGCCCAGCCTTAGCTTGGCTTAGTTTCTAGCCAGCTTTCCTTAAATTATCCCGTCTATCTTTTGCCTCTGGGTTTTTCCCGTTCTCTAACTTCTGTAAATCTTACTCTTACTCCATGGCTTGCTGATTAGCTGGGTGGCTGGCCCCTGGAGTCCCCCTCCTCTGATTTTAGATCTAGGCTCCTAGATCTTAGATCCCTTTCCTCCCAGATTTCTCCCTCTATATATTCTCTCTGCCTGCCAGCCCCGCCTATCCTTTTTCCCATCTTGCTATTGGCCGTTCAGTTCTTTATTACACCACCAGGTGTTTTAGGCAGGCATAGTAACACAGCCTCACAGAGTTAAACAAATGCAACATAAACAAAAGTAACACACCTTAAAATAATATTCTATTCCAACAAACATCAAGCTTGTCGACATTCCTTCGGTTGTTTTTCCCAAATATAAATCTGACGCTCTGTCCCTCCCCTTGACCCCTGTTCGCCCTCAGGTTAGTGCCAAACTCTTCAGCCTCCTTGTATATATACCCAGGTCCATTGACCTTCCCAGTTCCTGCTGATTTTCCTACATAGAACACTACAGCCACACTGAGTTACCCACAGCTCCCTAGGAGACCACATTCTCCCTCACCTCTGCACCTCCACAGTGGCTTTTCCCTCTCCTGTCTTTACCATCACCCAGCTACCCTAACCCATCCCTTCAGTCCCAGCTAAGGCACCCATTCCTCTAGAAGTCTTTCTTGACACCTCCAGGCTGAATGGGTGCTCCTTAGCGACCTGCACCTCACAGGTCGTACCTCCGGCGAATGCTATCAACTGCCCCTAATCTTCCTATGAGACCAAGGGGGCCGCAGGCTGTGTAAACAGGGCAGGGCCCATGTTTTCACAGCTGCACTCGAGGAGCCCAGCAAATAGTTTTGAGATGAGTGAATAACAAATGTTTGTTGCCTTCTCATATTTCCTCAGAATTACAACCGGACCCCTGTGATGGTCTTAGCCGTCCCCATCGCAGTGAAATTCCTCCACAGAGGTAACAAGGAGCTGTGTAGGAACATGTCCAACTACCTATCCCTGGCTGCCATCACCAAGGCCGATCTCCTGGCTGATCACATCGAAGGAATAATAAAGAGCATACTCCAAGGTACAGTGCAAGAACTGAGCTGGAATGTGTTTAAAAGAAACTCAGTGAATTGCTCATGGCCCCTGTGAGTGAGGCCTAGTACACAAAGGGGTGAGTTAGATTTTTTGTTTTTGTTTTTGTTTTGTTTTGGTTTTTTTTTGGCCTCTGCTGATGGTTGACTGGCGATCATGCTCCTGGGCCAGCTCAGTATGCTTCTTTACCTGGAAAATGAAGTACTTAGAGTCAATAAGAAAGTATGAGCTTCCTGACAGTCCTATGATTCTCAGTCCAGAAAGCTGTGTAGCCCATGGTTCCTGTCAAAGTGTCCAATTCCTGGCTGTGGAGAGCTCATTCTGCGACAGGTCTCTCAGTGGTTGATGAAAAAGCACTCTTTCCTTTCATTTCTGAAATTAAGAAGTATCCTTGGTTGCATAAAATACACAGAGCCAGGCTTGGTGGCACATGCCTTTAATCCCAGAACCTGAGAGGCAGAGGCAGGGGCATCTCTGTGAGTTCAAGGACCACCTCCTCTACATAGTGAGTTCCAGGACAGCTGGAACTACATAGTGAAATCTTGTCTAAAAAAAAAAAAATCAAAACAAAAGATAAAATATACAGGAAGACATATGATGACTTCTCTAACTCAAATATGACTTAAAACTAATTTACAAGCACATTAAATACTACCAAAATAAATATAAGGACATCTTTGTTATTACATCATTTGAATCAAAGAGTTCAAACTAATTCATGCATAATGTCCTTTGTTATGGGGGGGGGTCTTATCTGTCTGAAACCTTGTTTTCTTTCTTTCTTTCTTTCTTTTTTATTTTTAAGGTATTTCAGGTCAGAGGACAATATATCATATGACTTGGTATGCATCCAGATATTCCCAGTCCTCACTGATAAAAATGCATGAGGTCCACAGGCATTGCTGCCCCTAGATTTATTCAGACCCCACAGGCTCAACTTCTTGCAAAGTGCTCCTGCGCTCCTAGTCCGAGGGTTTCTTGGAGTCTCCAAGAACGTCCTGAATGTGCTCTGTGCCCTGTGTACGCAGGCCGGTCCACAGTCGATGTCCTTTTGACCAGGCTTCTTAGCTTAGTACACTGTGGTAGCATTCTCCTTGTGACTGTTCCCAACAGGGGCCATATGGAGGCTCCATGCTGTCCTGCCAGAATGCTGGCCTCTGCCCTCATGTGATTCCTCACCTGAAGCTTCAGGAGCCATGAGTCCTCGGACCTGGAGTTCCATGTGGCAGCCTCTGGTGGCAGAACAGCAATCATTCTCCCTGATGTTACACCTTGGTTACACCTTGGTAGACAGTTGCTCATTTTGGGTACCACACTGCTTTTATTGTGTTTGCAATAAGATAGGGAGTACACTCTTTCCAGATGTGTGGCTCAGTGGTAGACCTCTCACCCAGATGAACAAGGCAAGAGGTTCAATCCCCCAAGCTCAAGTAAGGAGGCTTCTCCGTGTCACCACAGACTCCTAGCCCACTGTCTGCCAGATGCCCAGATATGTCTGACCACCAGGGATAGTGAAGTGTGTCGCTCAGCCTGTGCTTCTCTGTAAAGATTTGCCACTAGTGATATTAGTCAGTGGTTTTGTTCCTAATTTTCTTTGGCTTCAGGATCAAATTGCTAATTTTACTTTCCATGTAATTGAATTTGATGCAAGTCCAGAAAAGCAATTATGCTTTCATTTTTACCACCTTGAAAACATTTTTTGAAAAAAAAAATTCATAAAAACTACAAACACACCAGGCATTTTGAAACTATGGGAAGTAGACTTGCGAGCAATAGATTTATATAAAAATGAATTCTCTCTTTCAGGCTGCCAGGAGCTTAGCTCATACTTTTGAGGCTTTTTAAATGTTATTTCAATGACAGAGAGATCTTTGAAACACAAAATCAACTATAAGTGCACTGCAAGCATTTGAAATAAACAAATAATTTGGTTTATGTGATCTGGCACTCTGAAAATTGCCATAGAATCAATAGTAACTTGACCTGTGAATGGCTGGGGCTGCGTATTCCAGGGTTTTGATTTTGAGGGCTGACAGGACTATAAAGCTCCATCCACAACTCAAGTGAGTTGCAGAGCAAAAGGGATTTTGAGTAGTGAGTTCTTTCCTCTGCAAGTCTCCATTTGATGCTCCGTGTGCGCAGCTTTAGTGAGCTCCTTGGGGGTTTTCTTCATTCTGTGTAGCCACCGTTCCACTGTTGTCTTTGATCTGTGGCTGTCTTCTCTGATCTGTAGTATCCTAATCTTCATTCTCCGGGACGTCTACTCTTACAAAAAGCTTAGTGGTCATCTGTTCAGTGACGATACTTACATCTGTACAAAGACTTTATAATAATAAAGTCAGGCAATTTTCATGTCAAATGTTGTGTTAATCCATTTGAACAAACTAGATCAGCATTATTGTGAGAACTGAAAAGCAGAAATCCTATTATCCCATTTTCCTGGCCAGTAACACTTTAAGTAACAACAACAACAACAAAAAATACTTGGTATAAATGACTTGATGGAGAGGATAAAGAAAAGGAGGAGGAGAAAGAAGAAGATAAAGAAGAAGAAGGGGCAAATAGAGGAGGAGAAAAGAAAGGGAGAAGAGGGGAGAAGAAACAGAGAGAGGGAAGAAAAAGAGGAGATGGAGGAAGAGGAGGATGAAGAAGAGGAACCACTCTTCGTTGGCACATGAAAGTTCATGGGTGGATCAGACTTCCCATTGACTTAGCGTGGGCCTCAGTGGTGACCCTGATAGCTGTGGCTAAGCATCTTCTGCTGTATTGCTTTGCTTTTACGTCCCACAGCGTGTCCAGGTCACATCACTGTGAATACCGACTGCACAGAGTCCATATCCAATCTGATCTTCTGTGTTCGATCCAACTCTGGCAACCTGACTGTTTCTGAACTGACACATCATCATTGCAGGTAGATACTGTCTATCAGTTGTCTGCTGAGATCATGAGTGACCTCAGAAAAGGAGCTGGCAATGGACTGCAGTAAACCCACATGAGTGGGGAGTTAGGAAGGAGTGCATCCCAAAAAATGGAGCAGGCTGCTGTGTGGATGAGCAGGGACTGTGTGGAAGCCACAAATGCCCACCATGTCATTTTATACATAAGCAGCTGACTAGAATTAAACCCTGGCCATTTCACCTCAAAGCTACCTCTGCCGTTGAATCCCAGCTCCACTGAATATTGGTTGTGCTTGTATTTTTCTGAGCACTGGTTTCTTCTTGTGTAAATCAGATGTTCGGACAATGGCATAACATCACAGCTTAGTTTGCTCTCGATGAATATTATTAGCTAAGATGGTGATGTTAACAATTATGACAGCCTGACTATATTTGAATATTTTAGTGCCAGGAGACCCACTGTTTCTTGTGTAAACCTACATCTTTCTGGAGTATTTGGTTCTTAAGATGAATTAGATGTTCTTTCCCTGTAGCCTTTCATTTTTGGCTAAAGCCTTCCTCTTGGGTCTCTTTGGTGTGATGAGCTTTCAAAGACGGAGCATCACTTTTCATGGCTCCTCATGTCTGTGCCATTGTTTTCTTCTCCAGTCATAACAAGCAGGTTCCCTGCTAGTTCACTGATGCAGCCAAAAATGACTTAATTCTGAGTCACTTTGCAAGATGCCCTCTGGTCCCTTCCATGTGGCCTGCCCCCTTGAATTCTCTCTGGTTTTCTTGTCAGCACTGGGCAGTGTATAGCTCATGGCTGATCATAATCATAATGGTCTAAGCTGTCTCCATAAGGACTAAATGGATGTCTCTCTGTTTAGAAGCTTAATGCAACCTTAAAATGAAGTTGTTTCTTTTAGTTGGCCAGCCACACAGTCACATCTTTATTTCTACTGATCTCCTCCACTACATCTTCAAAGGTTTTCTTTGTTAAATACACATACACACACACACACACACACACACACACACACACACACACACACACACACGCAGGCTAGTTATTTTAGTATATTCAGCAATTTCTTCTGTGTTCTTGGTTTTAAGTCAATCTTTTAAGCTTCACACAGTACTTACATTTTAAACTATTTACTGTCCCCCACCCCATGGGATTCAGCTCAATGCTTTTCCAGGGCAAGGCTTATAAAATATGTTTCTTACATTTCAATGTGTTTGCATTTCTTCCAAGGTCTTTGTCAACTATAAATTCCTTGGTCAGTGCCACTCTTTCTTCAAAACACCAGTTCAAAGGTTGACCCTATGAGGTCCAGGGCCTTGGTGTGCCAGTACTGTTTACCTTTAGACTTGGTTCATCATAGTCCACTGATTATAGTTTTCAAAATTGTATTATATATTACAAATTAAATCCCTCATATATGTTTATAATTCAACTATGAGAAACTATATGAAATGGGATTGTGTATTTACCCCTAAAGGAAAATGTTTGAATAATTCTAAGCCAAGTTTTACAATTTTTCCTTATTACTGGGTAGGTATGTACAGCATAATTAAATCTAAGTACAAAATTCATTTTGTTGAGGTTGTTTAGATTGCACTTACCTATTTTGTATCCTATGACTTCTTGAAATGAGAAGAAAAATTGTAAAAGGTTCTCTTTTTGGAAGAATTAAAGGTACAGAGTGTACCAGGCTTTGCTGCCTCCCCATGGGAGGCCTTACCTTTTTGGAGAAGGGGATGGAGGGGTGGCAAGGGGGAAGGCTGGCGGGGAGCAGGAGGAGGGATGAGAGGGGGATCTGTAGTGGGTACATAAAATGAATTTAAAAATTTATTAATAAAAAATAAACACACACACACACAAAAGTACAGAGTGATTGCAAACTTGAATACTGACAAGTCGTTATACTAGTGTCTTTGAGTCAGCCATCAGAAAAACCTTGTCCCATTTAGCTTTGTTGGAAAATTTTAACAAATAATGCAATAAATAAATCATTAAAATCTTATCTGAATTTTCCAGAAAATTGAAAAACAAGTATGTGTTCCATCTAATTCTACAAGTCTGATATATCCACAAACCAACACCAGACAAAGGTATTATCAGAAAGGAAAACACACATTCATCTTAGTCATGGACATAGATGTAGACATCCCGAATAAACATACTAGGAAAACGACTCTAGCAATGCTTAAGGGAAACTATATAACATTTATTGAGTGCAGACTTGATCTCGGGTACTTACCTGTTGACTCTCATTGCTCCTCCTTGTGTTTTATGAGGGAGGAACTGTTGCCATCCCATTTTATGAAATGCGTAATGACCTGGTTGGATTTATTCTAGGAATACAAAATAGTTTCCTATTCGAATTACCCCATAGCAAAAACTGAGCAGGGAGGGTATCATGCTGTCAGCATAAGTGTCTTATAAGATTAAAAGCGAATCAAACTAGAAGACTTTTAGAAGCCCCTTAACTTGATAGGAGGACATTTATATACTTGATGGTGAATGAGTAGAAGCCTGCCTCTAAGCCCAGGAAAGAGACAAAGGTACTTCTATGTCATTTCTATTTACCATGGCACTGGAAAGTACAGCCTAGACCCCAAAATAAATAATAGTACTCATTATAGTCAGAAGTGAATGAAAACTATTGTATATAACATGATTTGTACACAACATCTAGGAAATTATATGTATATATTTTGAGAATAAAATTACAAATCACTTTAAAAGTAGTCAAATAAAGCATGGACATGTGGGGCACTGTACCATCTTCATGGATGGGGGACATTGGTGTAGCAAATGCATAATCTTCAATGAATTTAGTGAAATTTTAATAAAACACCAGTGGAAAGTTTGATGAAAGATGACATCTGATTTTAAAATGTACAAGTCAGATAAAGTGTGTCAGGAAGCTCAAACAATCCTTCAGAAGGAGAACATGACTATGAAGTCATAGTAATTACTGCAACATATCAGTGCTGCAAAAAGAGAAAAAATAGTCCTGCAGTGGAGTAGAGGGGCATCGTGGGAATCGGGGACATGGTGGGAAGTCTTTGCAATGGAGAAGGGTAGACTATTTAGTGCATTTTGCTGAAATAATTGTCCATATCAAAACATACGTAAATTAATTTCAGACAGAATAAAGACCTAAATGTAAAAATGAAACTCTAGTTCTTTCCATTAGTAAAAGTCTCTCTCTCTCTCTCTCTCTCTCTCTCTCTCTCTCTCTCTCTCTCT
>CABHPQ010138413.1:0-16838 GCA_902168405.1 Peromyscus aztecus | reverse complement strand
CTCTTCCTGTCAGAAAGCGAAAACATGGCTCTCTAAACGTCAGAGGACATAATCAATTTCTGTCAAGAGGACAGACTGAGTTGTTCCCAGGATTTGCTCTGTGTGCATCTTAAAAATTCAACTGTGTTTGACTTACTGCCTACCGTGCAGCTCCAAGTTTTATGACGAGTTTTGTTGACTAGAGGGGTGTTGACTAAGCCCTTCAAGGAGGTTTCTCACTAGACAGAGATCAAATAGAGACCTTCCTAGACAGCTCCTTGCGCTGTTTTTCAGCACCATAGGACTTAGGATCCTACCTCAAAACTCAAGGTTCATACCCACTTCTTCCTCACATACCCAGCCAGATTTGCCTCTCTGAATACTAGCTGTCATGGTGCCAGGGAAGATTCCAGTGGCTTCCAGGCCTAAACTATAGTCTAGAGTATTCTTGGAATCATCTCTTGGAGGTGACTTCAGAACACACTTCTTGGGGCTTCTCTAACACATCTCTTCAGCTGAATGAGCTAGACAAGACCCTTGAACTTCAGGACCTCCTCTTCCTTCTCTCCGAGTTGTGGATAATATCAATGCTAAGGGGTTGTGACGAGGACAAAATGAGATTTCCCTATGTAGGTCCTGTCTTAGTCAGGGGTTCTATTGCTGTGAAGAGACCCCATGACCACAGCAACTCTTATAAAGAAAAACATTGGGGTGGCTCTCTTACAGCTCAGAGGTTTAGTTCATTATTGTCGTGGCAGGAAACAAGGCAGCATGCAGGCAGACGTGGTGCTGAAGGCAACAGGAAGTGATCTGTGACACTGGGTGAGGCTTGAGGCTATATAAGACTTCAAAGCCTGCCTCCACAGTGACACACTTTCTCCAACAAGGCCACACCCACCCCAACAAAGACACACCTCCTATTAGTGCCGCTCCCTATGGGGGCCATTTTCCTTCAAACCACCACATTCCACTCCCTGGCCCCCAAAAGCTTGTAGACATACATAGCGTGATGTAAAAATGCATTCAGTCCAACTTCAAAAATCTCCATAGTCTATCACAGTCTCAACAATGTTTAAAAGTCCAAAGTTTAAAGTCTTTTCTGAGGTTCATGAAATCTCTTAACAGTAATCACCTGTAAAATCAAAACCAAAACACAGATCACATACTTCCAACGTATAATGGCACAGGATATACATCACCATTCCAAAATGTAGGGAAGGGAGCATGGCGAGAAAATACTGGACGAAAGCAAGACCTAAAACCAGCTGGGAAAACTCCAAACTTCATCTCTATGTCTGATGTCAAAATGCTCTTCAGATCTCCAACTCCTTTAAGCTTTGTTGACTGCAACACACTTCTTTCTCTTGGCCTGGTTCCATGTTAGCAGCTTTCCTCGGCAGGTATCCCACAACTTGGGCATTTCCAACATCTTGGGGTCTCCAAGGCAATCCAAGCTTCAACTTCACAGCATCACACAATGGCCTCTCTAGGTCTCCATTCAGGGCCATCCCTGACACATGCCTGGCCTCAGTGGCTTTCCTTAGTCTCAGAGGGAGATTCCACAGGCCCTTTCTTCTCTCCTTAATTCCAGAACCATGTGACAGAAGCCGCCAAGTTCTGCTGCTTACTGGGGGTGCAACATGACTCCCTCGTTCAATTACATCTTCACCAACTTTCTGTTTTTGATGATTTCCTTCACTGCCTAACCTTGAATGTCCTGAAACTGGATCTGTAGACCAGGCTGGCCTCAAACTCAGAGATCTGCCAGCTTCTCTCTTCCATGTACTGGGATAAAGGTGTGCACCATCATACCCAGCTTTTCTTTAGTTCCTTTTCACAAATTGGAAATTTAGCTGGGTGGGATCTTGCCCTGAGGTCACCACTGCCTTTATTCCATTTCTTAATCTTTTTTATCTCTTGAACACAGGATTTAGCTCCATTCCACTTCCTGGGGCTCTTTTCCTCCAAGTTTCCATTTTGTAATTCACTCTGCTCAGCTTGCTCCTTTTCATTATACATCTTCATTGGAGTGACCAGTAATAACCACACAACAGAGTCCATACTAGGCTGTTTTGAGATTTTCTCTGACAATGGAATTAATCCAAAACTCTTCACTTGAACCTCAGGCAGGTTCTTCAGACAAGGGTAAAAGGCAGCCACACTGTTCAGCAAAATATCACAAGTACAGTCTTTAAGCCATACATTCCTATTCTTCTCCTCTGGAACCTCTTGATTCAGGCACCTACAGTTCAAATCACACTCAGCACCACTGTCTTCCATGTTTCTGCTAAGGTGGCCCATTAAGCAACACTTAAAGCCTTCAACTGCTTTTCTAATCCGCAGTTCCAAGGTCCATATTCCTTCAAACAAAAAGCATGGTCAGGCCTAACACAGCAATACCCCACTCCTGGTACCAACTTCTGTCTTAGTTAGGGTTTCTGTTGCTGTGAAGAGACACCATGACCACGGCAACTCTTATAAAGGAAAACATTTAACTGGGGTGGCTCAGAGGTTTAGTCCATTATTGTCATGGCAGGAAGCATGGCAGCATGCAGGCAGACATGGTGCTGGAGAAGGAGCCGGGGGTTCTTACATCCTGATCCCAAAGGTAACAGGAAGTGATCTGTGACAGTAGATGTAGCTTGAGCATATATGAGACCCCAAAGCCTGTCTCCATAGTCACATACCTCCTCCAATGAGACCACACCTACTCCAACAAAGACACACCTCCTAATGATGCCACTCCCTTTGGGGCCATTTTCTTTCAAACCACCACAGGTTCCTACCTCATTCCCTATGCCACACCATCCCTAGATAGTGATGAAAGAATCATGGGCTGAATCATGGGCTGAGGGAAATGGTGTGGAATGACAAATATACCATTTCCCAGAGTTCTTTGTACCAGGAATCTTGATCACATTATACAGCAAACACCCAATTATAACCATAGCAAAGCCAAACTACTGAGCAGAGCACCAAACCTTTGCCTAACTTTACTCTCTGTCAAATGAATGACTAATGATACTTTAACTCGGGGTTCTCTAAAGAACAGCTGATTGTGTGTGGGGGGGGGGCGGTGATGGGAATTTATTATATTGGCTTACATAATATGGTGTCCCACACCAGAGACACTGGGAATCTGGTCACTGATCACACCACGAAGCTAATGTCTCAGCAGCTCCACTCTGGCATCGAAAGCCTGGAGGATTCCTCCAGGAGAGCTGCTGGTCTTCGGTCTACAGTTGGAAGCAAAGCCCAAAGAAAGTAGTAGTTCTGTTCTCAGCAAAGGAATGCAGCAGCCACGGGATAGGGGAACATTTGTCATCAAGAGTGAAGGCAAGCAGAAAAGCCATTTCCATCTCCTGTGCCTTTGTCTGGTCTAGCACCAGAAGTTACCACCCACTTTTCAGATAAGTTGACACACTTCAACTAATCTGGTCAAGAGAATCCTCACAGGAATGCCCAGTGACCTGCAGTTTAGTTGATTCCAGGTCCAACCAAGTTAACCACTAAGATCAGCCATCACAACCACCAGAGTGGCTCCTGGGTTCTGCCAGGGAAGCTATCCTATCACATCATGGAGAGCCCCATTCTGTATGGCAGCTGACTACAGAACTGTTCTGCTTTAAAGTAATGTTGCTGGTGCTGTAGGCTGCTTCCTTCTCTCTCACTGGGTCAGCTCTAGCAATTACATGAGTTTGCAAAGCCATTCGAAGAGCCATCCTCCCATACCTGGCGCCACTTCAGAACGGGGAACTATTGCTCGAGCACACCCCAGGAATGAGCTGTGCATGTGATTAGTCTACTCAACCACTTTCAGAAATCCTCAGAGGCCAGAATGTTCTAGTAATAGCGGCTTATACCATCTCGCTCCACAGAACATACAACTTTTTCTTTTCCTGCTTCCTAGCTGGACAATTATAGGGCCTCCAGCTGTCACCATCAGTCAGATCACCGGGACTTCCTTTCTGGTCACACATTTTTTTCCTGAAGCAGCATTTTCGCGGCAGATTAGCCCCTGACGGCTCAGTGCTTTTTACCGCCTAGCGTTGTTTGCCATTCTGAGGGCCTGGTAGCTCAGTTACCATCCAGCAGGTCATATGGGATGCTCTCCCTCAGACTGTTGTCTCTGTGACCTGTACTGTTACCACACAAAATGGCTCTAAATGAGCAAGCAGAGAGTAGCAATTATTAAACCTTCCAACATTCTTCATCACTGAGCTTTGTCTATTTATTATCACCAGTATTTTTCCCTTCCCCGGCCCTTTTTCCCCTCCCAGATCCAGTTTTTCAAATTATTTCAGATCCTGAACAAATAGCATGTGTCCAACAAATGTTCGATAACCTGATTTACACCACCGGACATACAAGAATCTTCCAGAATGGAGTAGAGATGCTCATCGCAGCATTTTGGAGCCAGCAGAGAACTAGGAAGTGGAACAAAGCAAACCCCTCATGCTGTAGATGAGGAACGGAGCTACTGAGGCCCGTGATTCACCTTCATTCCCACCTGGTTACTTCTACTTTCAACCGACAGGATATCAAGGCTATGAAAATACCACCTGTTCTCTTCAGGGTCTGCATGCACCAAGGTTCCAACTAAAATACAATGCTGTTTGCTCTTCACTCTAGGAGTTTATTATGATTAGTTTTTTGGGTTTTTTTTTTTCATTTCAAAGATGGGAAACCTTCTAAAAGCTGACAAGTAAAAACTTAGAATTCCATCATTTGCCTAAGACTTTTCAGGTGAGATTTCACAAGCCTTGGGCTGGGGAAGGCTCAGTGGATAGAGTGTTGGTCACACAAATGTGGGGACTGGAGTTTACATCCCCAGGAGCCACATAAAGAGCCAAGCATCATGGACACCACTTGTAGTCCTAACACTCAAGAGGCAGAGACAGGAATACCTGACTAGAACAGCCAAAACTGACAATTTCTGGGACCAGTGAGACAGCCTGCCTCAATAAATAAGTGGAGAAGGATTGATGAAGACACCCAATGCCAACCTCAAGCCTACACACACACACACACACACACACACACACACGCACACGCACACGCACACACACACATGCACACACAAGCACACACATGCATGCATGCTTGCACACTTATACACACACACATGCATGCATGCTAGTATACACACACACACACACACACACACACACACACTCACATGGAGGGGAAAAAAGATTCCCTAACCTGGATACATGCTATAACTATTACTTTGGCTTTCAAAATTCAATTTCCCTCCCAAATTTATTTCTGGGCTTGATGAGATTTAAAAATCTGCTTGTTTGAAGCGTGTATGTTTTCTTAGTGACTGACACATTTCAAGGCTGGAGCTGAAGTTCAACTCCTGTTTGCTCCTCAACTCACACATGGATGGCAAGAAGTATCTGAAGACATCTGGGTATTAAAACACACTGCTAACTAGTTCTGAAATCATATCTAAAGTTATCAATCAAAATAGTAACCCATCATAATGATGATGTTGAATGTAAAAAAAAAATCATACTTGGCAGATGATCACAAGTCAGTCTGTTGCTGTCCCAAGTGCCTAGCCTTCGGGATCGGTCTCCAAGCATGGCCCCTCTTGACCTATCTGTAGACCATGCAGATTACAGCTGGGCTCAAACTTCAGACGGTGGCAGCAGGAGTATGAGAAACCATGAGGCAAGTATAACGTAAAGCCTGTGTACGCACACAGGCGAACCCTTGTCGCTATATAGTTCCAGCACTTTATCTCTTTGTGGGCTCTTATTCCTCTGGGCGCCTTCTTTCCAAGTAATTCCAGGAGTTCTGGGGATGTCCAGAACTGCATATGCTCAGGATTAGAACCAATTTAGTCTGACTCATCTGTCAAGCCATAGTTCATGCTCTTCACTTGGTTTAGGTTACCAAGCAACTTTCTTGTCGCTCAGCATAATGACCTATTTCCAGGGGAGGCAACTTAACGTGGGAGCCTGGGTGCAGGAACCCCACCTCTTGGCGCTCTTGCCCATCCGGGTGTGGAACCCAGCTGTTCAGTTGTCCTAGGTCAATCATTTAGCCTCTGTATGCAAAGCGAGAGTGAAGGGAGCATCTCCCCAGCTGGTTATGATTTGAGATGGTGCATTTAAAACGCCTGGCACAGAGCCCACGCTCCCCAAATGGTTGCTTCTAGTTACTTCAGCCTGAGAGCAATAAAGAAATGGCAGCTGGAGGTGCAGTGTGGGGTCGCTTCACATCTGGGACAGTCCTGTAGCTGTCAAAACTAATGGAGAGCAGAAATTCTACAGCACTCCAGGCCCCCTGCTGTCTCGCATCCCTGGAGGAAGCTGTAACAACAGCTGGTTCTGCGCTTTGTTGTTACAGTTGGTGTAGGGCACCTAGATGTATCATTTCTGCAAAGCCTCCAGCATCCAGAGAGAGGCCAGCCACGGTGACAGACCCCAGCAAAGGACTCAAGCTCAGAATCCACGGTTCCTCAGCCTTCAGTGCGCCTAGTGTGTATCAGTGTATGAACTTTCTCTATCCCTTGGGGCAGAGGCAACTGATTCTCCCACAGTTCCCAGTGTCCCTTAGCCTGGGGCTGTTCACTTACCTCTGTAACACACTTGGTAAAGGATGGAAAGAGAGCATTAAGTCAATTCTACAAGTTTTCTTTCAAACAATGGTGGGGTAAAGGGAGCCTACAAGTCAAAAAGAAAGATCTGGGGTACTCAAGTACTCCAGACTTTCGTAATTAAAAGTTACAACGGACTGGCTAGTTTGGGAGGTTTAGGGATACAGCAGAAACCAGGGCAAGGACTCCTAATCCAGAATACACCAGACGCTGTTACCTTACCTGCGTAAGACATCACCTCCGTTAATGTCTTCAGGACTCTTTTACAGAAACAAGTGGGGCCGCAGGGCTCCCTCGGTAAACCTGCTGATGCCTAGAACAAGGGCAGTAGTTCAGAGGAACAGCCTTGGCAGCCAAGAGGTGAGGAGCGCCCCAGCAGAGGGATGCAGCGCAGAGGGTTGGTTGCAGCTATAGGACCCAGGAGTGGGCGGGCAGGCTGCAAACAGAGAAGAGTGCCCTAACCCACAGGGCGAAAAACACAAGCTATGCGCTGCCTCATGCCATTTGGCAGAAAGCCACCTCCATGAGGGATGCCTGATCTCCTTTCCTAAAGAAGTATATGCTCAGTCATTGCCACTGGAGGTCACTTTCCAAGACCTGGGAGCTCTTGAGCATGTTTTCTCTTAGTCCATGAAGTCTTTGTGGGGCCGGGGGCAGAAGGAAATCTGTCTATAATGTCACATGAGCCTCACGCATGCCCAACCTTCAAGCCCAGCAGGCAGAAGTCAGGTTTTGGCTTCACTGGGTATCGAATGGACAGTGTGGGGTGTGGGAGAAAGAGCTCAAGTTGAGAGTCAGGACACCTTCCCAGAGTTTGGCTTAGCTTTACCTTAAGAAAGCCCTACACCTCCTTCTGCATTCAAAAACTGTGTTTATTTTGCAGAGGTATATCCAGAACTCATGATCATCCAATGGAGGCCAAACTGTTGTCTGGACCACTTACAGTTCATTCATAAAATTTAAAAAAAAAAAAAAAAAAAAAAAGGTTTCCTAAGCCCCAAGTCAACAGAAATAGAAAATACGAAGTACTGATAAATCTGCATTCTAAAAATTCTGTAATTCTTATTCACCCTAAAGACTGGAAGGCATTGAAATAGAAACTAGAGGTTAATATGGTTTTATGGTGTTAAAACTCTCAACTTTGGTGACACATGGGCCTTACAATTATAATCTGCCTTTCAAGTTCTATTCCCGCCATGGCCTCACCATGTCCTGCTGACATCCAGATCCACAGACTAGAGGCCAGATGCAAGAAAAATGACATGTATCATCACTTACCCTCAGAGCCTCCCTCCAAGTAAGCATTATCATCTTCCCCAGATTGTAGCTGAAGACATACAGGGTTTCCTAACTTGACCAAGATCACGTTACAAGTATGTCACAGGAGTCAGAGTTAAATTCTAGTCTGTAGGACTGAAGTACTCAGTTCTTAACCACTCCAGCACGCTGCTCTATATTCACTCAAATGTGCCTAGGCATTCAAAGCCAGTTTTCCCCTCCGCCCCACATTCCTCCAGACGGTCTCTCTAATCCCCTGGAAATACATCAAATGCAAATGTCTTACTGGATCCCTCAAACTTCTACAGACCCCACTGAAGAGCATTTGGCGATTTCCTCCTGATTCTCCATCAGGCTTACATTGCCATCTCCCATGTCAATACTAGTAAAATTGTACTGTAGTTATTTTATGTTCCAACATCTTTTTCTAGGCTTTAAAAATTCCTAAGACTTGAGAATTTTAGTGAAACTTTTTTGTGCATACTTACTGTTAGAATTCCTAGCCACTCCCCCCAGCTACATGACCACACATGTGCTGTCCAGTGGCCAAGCAAGATGCTTAGTCATCCCAGGGCCTTCCGTGCTACGTAATCCATGTACTTCATGATCATGTAATTTGAGCGCAGCGTGATCACACAATCTATGCACATGCGTGGCGTAGCTATGTAAGCCCATATGCGCGTGTGTGTATGGGGAACCTGTAAAGGCGGGTTCCATCTATCCCTCCCCTCTTCTTCCTTCACGATCTTTCCATAGGCCTAAGCATCCCCTTCTGTTGCCTTCCCTTAATAAACTCTTATAGTGGGCTTTGTTGTACCTGGTGGCTTTTCTCATACAGTAAACAATGCTGCTTAATAAATAACAATTGCACCACTTAATAAATAATACTTACAATAGTAATCACATGCTATTAGACATTTGTCCAACCATTGAACACATAACACCAGGAGTGAGCCTAATGTTGACTACGGGCTGTAGCTGATAATGATATGTCAATGTATTCTCATCGATGACGAGGAAGGTCACACTTTACTGGAATGCAGTTAAGGTAATCTGTGCATGTATAAGGGTAAGAAGTAAAAGGCAAGGTCTATTTAATTATTTTTAGAAATTCGAGCCTATGATTTCTATCCCTACAAGCACACAACTCCATGCAGAACACACAGAAGAGGTTAAATAAAAAAAAAAAAAAATGGAAGTATGGGTGGCAAGATGTGACAGCTGCTTCCCATGGGACAGAGAAAGAAACAAGCATCAAATCGGTGCTGTGGCAGCTATTCCAGGGGAAAACAAGAATGGCGACTGCTCACTGGCTAGTGGGAGCTTCAAAGGTGCCAGAGAGAAGAAAATGCAAGAACAGGGGAGCCAGGGTGAACTGAAAGGGGAAGGTAAATAACAGCCAACGGTATGTTGAGTGCAAACATTTCTGAGCCAGGATCACTGCAAACGGCAAGCTGAGCTGTCAGAAGGGAAGAGAGGGGCTGAGCAAGTCCCTGAGTGCAGCAGGGCAGAGCCTAGGGCCATCCATCCATCATTCCAAATGAAATGCAAGCGGGAAATTAGCAAGTGCGATTCCACCCCGGGAACCTGGATGTAGTGTCCCAGAGAATGATTCCAAAAGACATTTTAACGGGTGACAGGGGTCAGAGGCTATGACAGAGCTTCAGAGTAAGGGCAGTTAATGATTTATTTTGGAAGGAAAATCTGGAGGAGGGAGGGAAATAAAATCACCAGCTATGTGGTAACACCACAGGCAGACCAAGGACAAAGGCACTTACGCGCACTTGGAACTGAAAAGGTTCTGGCTGAAGAGGAGGACGGGACATTGGTTTCATCGCTCTGCCAGTGCCAGTTGATATCAGAGGTGGCGCTAGGCACCTCTGGGTAAGAATCCAGGTCTACTGACTTGTCCTGTGACCCCAGGGAAATTGCATAATCTCCCTGATGCTCCTCTTTTCAGCTGTTCAAGGGGATGATAATTTGCCTTAAAGGGTTGATAGTTTTGCATGAGATGACATATACAAAATACCCAACATAGAGGTTCTGGGAATAAAGATGGAGGTGGTGACTCCATGATTTTTAGGGAGAAATTCTTTACGTGCACGAACGCCTTACATCTCTAAGTATGCCTCCTGTCAAAGGAACCCTAAAAGTTTGCCAGATTAGTTAAGCCTAAACTCTGTCCAAGACTTTGCTATGCCAGGCTTTCTCTGCACAAGCCAATGGGCTGAGTCTGACTGAACCGCTCAGGATAGTTTCCAGGGGGAGGAAGGCTTCTCTGTAATCTAAGGTATAGCTGCAGAAGTGCTGCCTAAGCTTCCTAACCAAATAGTCTGGGGATCAGAGGACAGTGAAGTCATTGCTGCTGCCATGGAAGGAGTTATTTACTAGAATCCATGAGTGTGCCCCAGAGAATCCAAGCTTAGTTATATCTTTTATAAATCAGATTTTAAGGAAAATCGCAAGCGGCCATGCTTCGTGCAAATAACTCTGGTCTAGTATAATTGATCCATGGGATGCACTTGACCAAATCAATAAGCCATTGTCTATCCAAGGGAGCAGCAGTGCCTCGTGAGCCATCTGAAGGCAGCAGGAAGAGTCATTCAGAGCAGCAAATGAGCTGGGGTGGGTGACCAACCTGAGCCGGAAGTCACATGAGGAATTGGGGAGACAGCTCAGTTGATGAAGTGTTTGGCTTGCAAGAATAAGGGCATGAGTTCAGATCCCCAGAATCCCCACAAAAAAGTCAGGAATGGTGTTGCACACTTGCAATTCCAGCTCTGAGGAGGCAGCGACAGGCAGATCCCTGGCACTTGCTGACCATCCAACCCAGCCTAATGAGCAAGTGCCAGGCCAATAAAAATATGGCAGACGGTGTTCCTAAGAAACAACATCCAAGGTATCTTCTGGCTCCTTTGTGTACATGCAAACGTGCACATGTGGAGACACACACACACACACACACACACACACACACACACACACACCAAAACAGATAAATAAAAATTGAATTTTAAACTCAACTTTTTAAAAAGGAAGTCAGGATGTGGGATCATGGCCACCATACATGTTGGCTATGAGAGAGCCAGAATGAGAGAGGGAGATAAAGGAGGGGTGGAAATAGGTCAGAGAGAGGTTGGACAGTCTGAGGGATGGCCGAGAAAGAAGGAAGACAGATGGAGAGAGAGACTGATGACGGACAGGGAGACCAGCAAATGGCCTCACTGACGGAAAAGTAAGTTCAGTGGCTAGCTTCTCCTCGTGGGTCTGGACACATGGCTGCTAAGTTTAGGAGATCTCCAGGAGGGGAGAACACGGGCTGCTGGGCTCACTTTGTAGAACCTAGCCAGGCTGGAAGAGACAGGCCAAAGTAGTTAGAGCTTTACTTCCAATCCCCTCAGTGTTTTCTTTCTTCTGATTTTCTTTTCGCTTTGCTTTTTTATTGACACATACAGAGGGTGTACTGAGATGTTTTGGTGCCTGTACACATTGCGTAGGGATAATCAAGTAATTAGCATATCTATCATTTCAAATGTTTGTCATTTCTTTGTTGGAAGAACATTATTCCAAATCTTCTAGCGGTTGTGAAATATATGTCACAGGGAGTTTACTACAGTCAGTCTGTCGTGCAGTAGAACCAAACATGTCCCTCCTAACACTGTGCCTACCCACTGACCCACTCTGCCCAGCTCCTTTCTCTCCTGTTCCCCACAGCCTCTGGTAAACAGTCTATTGTCAACTTCTATTAGAGAAACAACTTCAGCATTTTTAAAAACGTAAGCACAAAAGCAATATATACTCCTGCCTATCATTCTGTTCCCTTCCTCTGGGTCACCTAAATTCTCAGAAAAGTCTCACAGAGTTCACACGGGAAGAAGACCTGGGAAGGTTCCAGAGCTGCTGCCAGGGCATTCTGATAGGAGCTGGAGCTCCCAGTTGGAAGGAGTACATTTTAGAACACATTGTTTAGTAGAGGTAAGACATGGCTGACGTCACACCAGCCGTGTGAGAAGGACTTTGGGGACAGTGTGTAAGAGGCCTAGCCTTTGCCTCTGCCTTGGCTTGTTCTCTGATCTTGAGCAATTGACTTAACCTATTTGGACATCTGTTTATAAATTTACAAAATGAGGAGGCTGAACTGGATGTTGTCCAAGCTTACTTGCAGTGCTAACATTTTAAATTCTGTGGCTCTACCGGCCCATGGTTATTTATACATCAGACTTTCTCGAAACACCCAAATGGTACTAGCAGCCTTGGCAGGCATGTCAATAATATTTTATTTATTATATTACTATGAAGGGAATAGACCATTTATCTTCTCTTGGTACAATTTGTACTTTCCTACAATTCAACATGCACAGTAAATCTCTCCTCCTCTCAACTCACACAGAGCTTGATACCTCTTAGTGTTCCTAGGACATTCTGCTACAACTGTAGACAGTTATTCATAAAAATGCCTTATTGTCCAGAATCGGTGCTCAGGATGTGCTTGTTTACTTCCTCAACCTACAGTTGAGCAAAGTATAAAACACAAGAGGAATTTTTTTTTCTTTTTGGTTTTTCTTTTTTTTTCTTTCTTTTTTCTTTTTTGGTTTTTTCAAGACAGGGTTTCTCTGTGTAGTTTTGGTGCCTGTCCTGGAACTCTCTCTGTAGACCAGGCTGGCCTCGAACTCACAGAGATCCGCCTGGCTCTGCCTCCCCAGTACTGGATCAAAAGCATGCACCACCACCACCAGCTGCAGGAGGAATTTTTTCATAGGCTCTTACTCTTGTGCCTCCTCCAACACTCCAAAGATGGACAACCTGAAAACTTTACAACTAACAAGTGATCCCGTCTCCTTGCAGAAGACCCCAGTTTTAATTCTAGAGTATGTGGGAGTCATAGGACACAAACAAGGACAGCAGCTGCCGGGCGAAGGAGAGGGACAGAAGGGCATCTGCCCAGTCACTGGCTGTGTGTTTGAGATGATACAATGTTATACCAAATGGAACAGTGCGCTGAGCCAAAGGAGTAAGGTCAAAGAGCAAGCATTTTTCACCTGGAAAAAAAGGAGAAGAACCAGAAGAAAGAGGAGGAGAAGGAGAGCAGCAGGGAGAAAAACGGAGAGAAAGAAAGAGGAGAGAGAGGGGGAGAGAGACCTACCACCGTTTCAATCAAGGCACAGCCCTCTAAGCTGTACTCTCTAGTCAGCTGCATTTTCTAATCAACCATCCCGCAAAAGCTGTTAACCACGGACTCAGTTTTATGTCCACAAGTTTCCACGGCCCTTTTAATGTGGGGGCAACTCTCTGAGCGGCGGCCGTTCTCTGCTGCTTCTCTTGAATTCCCAAGAGCAGAGGGGCTCCCACCCCGACCAGTTCTCCACCAATGCTCCGGCTCCCCATAGAGTCAACTTCCAACTGTCACCCTGTCCTGACCCTGGCATTGCACTGCCCTCCCCTCTGCCTTTACGCCCCCACAAGGCCTCTAAGGGACACTGGCTTCCTTTGACACCAGCGATCCCTGAGCCTGCTGGGGTCAAGAGCCCTCTGCTCCTCCCTTCCTCCTGCTACTCAGGCCCACTTCCGGCTTCCCTCCTCCATCCAGCAGCCCTCCCCTGCAGGGCCTCACATTCCAGAGACCCTTCTTCCACTGTGAATGCCTGTGCTAGAACCACACGGGCGAGTTACTGGAGCCACCCAAGTGCCTGCTGGTCTTGGTTTCTGGGAGCCGAAGCTTTGTTCTGTTAACGTGCCAGCTCATTTTTACTTCTCCCCCGTGTTTACCCATCTATAAACAGTGACCGAGTTCAGAACTGGGGACAAGAGAAAGAACTTTACTCAACAGGGGTCAGAGATGGTGTCTGAACAGGCCCTTGAAGGGGTCTACCATCACAGGACCAATGGTCGACACTGACCTAAGACTGTCTTAGGCACATAGTAGGTGCCAGAGCAGTGGCTAGCTGTTCTCCTAGCAACTTCCCTGAGGGACAGACAGACAGACAACCACATGGTCCAGGGCTACTTGTTACTGGCTGAAAAAAAAAAAAAACCCTCACACAGTTAACTCTCTTGGCATACTAATAAAACGGGAGGCTGTTAAGGACTCGGAGGTCTGTGGATAGTGCCAAGAAGCCTGTGTAGCAAAGTCCCAGGATGCTGAAACAGGCTGAAAAGGCCAGACTGCCAGGAGAGGTAAGCCAAGTGCACATCACCAGGCTGCTAATGCCTCCAGCTCTCAGAGTGACAGGAACAGGATGTTCTCCTGGTGGCTGCACCCTCGGGCCACTATTCATCAGTCACGGCTTGGAACATCAAGCTTCAGGCTGCAGCCAGCTCCCTGCGAGGTCCCTCTTTCACCTCTTTGCTAGGCTTTTGTTTTGCTACCCAAGTCCTAATTAACACTAGGGAAGCAAGAATCCCTTTAGCACTATCATTCCAGTCACTTAGTGTCCCCCACGCTGCCAACACAACACAGAGAGCCGGCGAGCTCAGTTGCCCCAGTTGGCTGTTGCTTATTCATCCATCTTGATGACTGGCATGTATTCAGGTTGTCACACAGGTCTTCTCCAAAACATCTGGCCAGTTGTTTATCATCCCAGCTGTGTGACAGTTGGCAGTTGTCCACCTTTGACTCCCTTTAACCTCCCACAAGAAGTCCAGCCTTCCATAAGTGTTTCCTCCTTCTGTGATGTGGAAATCAACCGGAAAGAAGCTTGCATGGCTGCCCTAATCTGCCTCCCGCTCGCTGCCTTTTGTCAATCATCTCTCCTTTCGCCGTCACCGCCGTCACGTGTGTGTCTGTTCTTGCCCTATCAGAAGCCTCTTCCCCACTAAGTTTTCTGTGAAGTTTATTGTTTCCAAGGATCACTTCACTACAACAACAAGTAATATCCCAGCAGGATTTCTCCAACAGATAGGAGGTTTTCCCTCTTGAGGCAGTTTACATTTCAGCAAAGATGAACCCACTCTTTTCAACTTACCTTCTGGACTGACAAAGAGGATTCGCCGTGTGTTCCCCACAGATTGACCCCACCTTTCTTCTCTACTCCTTCCCTAACTCCCCTGCCCCATGAACGCCCTAATCTTCTCTAGTTTGTCTTTTCCACCAAGTCGTCTTTGCCTTCTAACTCACACTCTGGAATTTTCAGGAAATTTCCGTGACATGATGTGGTCTTCCGCTCTGCAGCGTATCTTCCCTCTTTGATTCTACCCAGCTGCTTCCGGCGTCAACCGCGGTCCTGATTTCGTCCTCCCTCAGACACACACGGTGACCACAGCGGAAAAGAGGATGGTGATGGCGATGGTCGTGATGGTGCCGCAGTGGGATAACATTGATGAACGTTAACAAGACGCCTTTTCAGGGCTTCGTGTGTGGAAGTCGCCAGGACTTCCCTCAGCATTGTGCTTTAGGCTTTCTGAGCTTTTACCCGAGACAATCACTAATGGGCAGAAGAAACGCTTAGAAAGCCTTAGATTTTTTCTTAGAAGAAAGTTGAGAAAGATTGATGCTGATGTCTCTACCTGTTCTTTGTTGCCTTTATACAACTCCCACATATTCACGACGAAATTCTGGACCTGATATTTAACCTTGTTTTTAAATCAAGAAGTAATATTTCATTTTTAAAACGGCACGTTTTTATAAAGACCTCTGAATTTCCAGTGGTAAGTCAAGAGAACACCAACCAGTTTGGAATAAGAATGTGTTTAAGTTTTGCCTCTGTTAATTAAGCTCCCCTAGCTAATGATGGACTCTCATTCCAGTAGATTCTTAGCCAGTTGAAAATATCATTGAGTAGCAAATGCATTTGGCACACTTAATCCACCAAATGTCCCTGCTTCACCACAGAGCACACCGGAGTGTACCAGTGTTTCTCTTCCCCTCATGATGGCAGGGTTCGCTAGGGCCTGGCGCTCATTGCCACCAACCAGCATCACAAATTTCTACTGAAGGTCTGTGGCTTTTGAAACATCATAAAGAACTAAAATTGTAAGCCAAACTATCATAAAGTTGGGGGCTTCTAAACACTTTGTGATTCTAGGTATGTTTCCTATTAAATCAGCACCTCAGCTTCCTTGTTTATGAAATACAGAAGGCACAGATTCTGACAATCACATGAAGTAGTATGTGCAAACACCACCATGCTCAGAATTTAGTGGATGCTACACAAACATCTTCTTCCTGATGAGGTCATGCCCAGTGTAGCAGGAAGGTAGGAAAAGTACAGATCTCTGTGTCATTGTCCCTTCTGAATGCAAGCTCTCTCCCAGAAACCAGGGGGATATCTCTCGACATCACAAAACTCAAAGACATAACCTTGTCTACAGCACACCAGAGGGCAGTGTAATTAAATGCGCTAATAACAACTGCTATCTTTTCTGCCCTAAACTCAGATCAGACTCTTACCTTATAGTATAATGCTCCAGCATGACTCTATCTGGGAAGGTTTTACAGTATGTTCTCTCCTGACTTGCTTACCAGGATCAATGTCTTCTTAGCTTGCGAATACCCAATAATGGTAGACACTTGAGCAAGATTTAGAGTATCCTCAAATGTAGGCTGGACCTGCAGCAACAACATCGCCTGGAAACTAGCCAGAAATGCAGATTCTCAGGCTGAGAAATGGCTCAGTCAGCAAAGGCTTTATCGATGACGTCTTAGACCACCTCATCCTTTCTAGTCACACATAGAGTCTTCTGAGTTATCCACTTAGTAACTGCAGGTATGGGTTGCCGCTTTCTCCAAGGAGATCTTGAGTTTAATCTCCAGAAGCCACATTAAAAAGTCAACATGGTGATCATGCCTGTAATCTCAACACTAGGGAGGAAGAGACAAGACGTTTGATGGAGTGGCTCTCTGGCAACCTAGTGTAGACCACCTGGTGTACTGGAAGACCTTAAATGGGTACATACCAAGAAAGAAAGGAAGAAAGAGAGAAGGGGGGAGGGAGGAAGGAGAAAGGAAGGAAGGAAGGAAGGAGGGAGGGCGGGA
>CABHPQ010138411.1:0-28812 GCA_902168405.1 Peromyscus aztecus | reverse complement strand
TGTGTGTGTGTGTGTGTGTGTGTGTGTGTGTGTTTGCAGGCATATGTGTGCCACAGTGCATGGTGGAGTCAGAAAACAAGTGTTAAGATTTGGTTCTCTCCTTCCACTGTGCATTCCAGGGATGACACTCAGGTTGTCAGCTTGTACAGTAAGTGCTTTTACCTGCTGGACAATGTCACCAATCCCTCCACGTCCCATTTTTAAAATCAGTGTGCTTTTGATATTAATGTCCAAATTCTCATAAACACACAAAACTTTTCTCTCAGTCTTCACAAGTACACATCTGGAAAATTATTTCACAACTCTCTATAACCTTTCAGACCCTTCGGTTTTATCCTATAACTCTTATTTTCTAGCACAACCTATAAATTCTACATTAGCAAAAAACATTTGACTTCTTTTTCACGAACAAAACAAGTATCTTCGTACCTTTACCACTTTTTCTCTTTTAGATTTTCATTTTTTCTTTTGTAATTTTATACATGAATACAATGTATTTAAACACCTACCCCCATGCTCTAACTCCTTTCAACCCTACCCCTGACCTCCCTATGGGATGTGGAGAAATTCACCAGAGACTGATCCTGAAGCTTCCTTCCTGATTTGTGGCTTTCATGGCGACAGAAGATACTTTGTAGGTTCCTCGAGGAGAGGTGCCACAGATGGTCTCACCTAGATGTGAACTTGCAAATTACAACAATGACCAGCCTGGCTAAATATGTCACTGTTAGAGTAATAGCAAGGATCTTAGAGGGGTGACCAACAATTTTCTAGAGATTTTACTTTTTTGTACTAATGACACAGACATTATTTGTATACTGTGTGTAGGATGGCTGGTAAATTTAGTTACATCTATTAAATATAATTCTTTATCCACACTGATTCTGTATCAGTGAATTTTAAACAGCCAACGTTTGTGATTGGTAGATCTATGAATGTTAATTTCTAGACTTATACAGTTTATTGTAGTATTATTTGTTAGTGTGCTACAGAACATGCTTATTAATCCTCACAAATAGTTTAAATATGTCTGTTATACTATATAGAAGAAAAAAATTAAGAAATTTTTATTTTTTAAATTATTACTTGGCCTAGTAATTGAACTGAAAGTACTGATTTTTCTTGTGTTTGACTTTCTATTCCAGATAACAAGATGTTAAACCATGGGTATAAATTGACATATCACCCACAGAAAGTTTTCTGTTTTCATCTGTTTTTCTCACTTGGTAATTATAACTGAGTTTCTTATAAAATGAAACCCTAAACAGCTAGTTTTCATCTGAAGCATTTTTCATAACTTTGTATAATATGGAAATGAAATGAGCTTTTGTGGTGAGCAAATCTAGGGAAGAAAGGTTGTACACGCACATTAACTACAATGCCCCAAATTCAGAAGGCACATTCACTTCAACAAAGCGAAAACCATTGTTTAACCATAACTTAACTAACTCACATGAAGTAGAAGAACGTTCTAGTCAGTTCCTAACCTTTGGAGACAGCACCAGTTGCTCTGACAAACGCCTGGCAAAACCAAACCCAAGGAAGGGAGGGTTTCCTTGAGCTCAGAGTCTGAGAGTCCAGGCTGTGGCAACAGGTACACAAGGCAGTTGCCTCCATTGAATCCACAGTCAGAATACTGAGACATAAATTCCAGTGTTCAGCTACCTTTAGATTTTTAGTCTGTCTAGGACCCCAGCCCATGGAATGGAGCAACCAACATTTAGGCTGGGTCTACCCACATCAGCTGAGTCTAGAAGTTCCCTCACAGACATGTCCTGATAATATAATAGATTTTAAGATGACTCTAGGTCCTGTGAATTTGGCAAACAATATTAGCCATCATAGGAGGTCACTGATTTTATTAAAGTCTAAATAAATCTACCCTTTTTAGAAACCTACTGAGAAAACATCATGAGTGTATAGAAACGTTGCATATATATATACATATATATGTATATATATGCAACACAATATATATAATATAAATACACATCTGTGAATATTTAAGTTGATCTTATACATTGTCACTCTATAACTATAATCCCTCTCAAGCAATAACTACAAGTTCACTAACTTATTATTTTTCTTCTTATTATTTTAAAAACATGTTGGACCCAAATTGTTTTGAGAACCATGGAACAAGATTATAACTTAAAATTATAAGTCTTATTTACATTTATAGAAAAGAGTTTTGAGATTTTTGGTTCAAATTCCACATGGCTTTTTCTTTCATTTTCTGATTTGTTATGCCTCTAAATATGCATTTAAAGGGATAATTATGAGGTGCTAACAAAGGAGGGGTACATCTCAGACTCCAAGCTTATGTGCCAGCATCTGCGGACACCCAGAAGAAGGACTTGTCCTAAACAGACAGGAGATAATAGCTGGTATTCCTCAGACAGAGTTTGCATATCATTGTGGATCAGGTCAGACTGGCTTTCCTAACAGTCTCCTTCTGAGCTTTAGACAGAAGGACTGCCAGCAGAATGGGTCACCAGAGCTTGGCATGAAGAGTCTTGCTAGTAAACACAACGGAGTGAGTTCTGATACCACACCCATGTAACTGGGTGCTGGTCATGATATTGGAGTCTCAGCTGTGAGGAAGTTGTGATTCAAAAACAAACAACAGCAACAGAGAGTTTCTTAAGCTGTTTGTGTCATTCCTGAAAAAATGTAGAATTTAATGAAAATGTCTACGGCATGTGAAGCCTGCAAAGAAATTTCAAGGAGACCTGTTAGTGCTTGCTGCTGCTGTTAGTGTTTTTAAGCAGTGAGGTCTGTCTTAGCTGTCAGGTCTAATAGAGGGAGTAATGTGCAGTAGATAACTTTTTCTACGTATTCTTAGCTGAGAACTTGGTAAGTGCCTGGTTCTGGGAGTCCTGAAAGATTGCGTCCATGATACCTTACCTTAATTCTTGTTTTTTATTTAGACTATTGGGTTTAATAGCCCATTTGTAAATAGTGTGGGAATATCACAGCAGCTCTTGGAGAAATTTGCTTTCTTGTGTTTTGAGCCTGAATTATTTTTATCCCCAAATGAGCTCTCCAACAAGAAGCTGCTTTGTGCCTTGTCCTACAAGATCAAATAGTGGGCCAGTCCATTTTCTTCAGAGGAAAACTCTGAATTCAGAAGTTTTCAGTAATCATCTTAGCTCCTTTTGGCAAGAAGGGGATTGAACAGAAGTTTAGACCACTCTGGAATTTTGGGAAAGATGGATAGAAAGAACAGTCAAGACTAATTCAGTCAGAGTACAGTCTTCTTTCATCATTCCCTTTATTGATAATATTTTTATTTGTATTTATAAAGATTTCAAAGGAGATTCAAAATAACTGCATAAAAATGTAAGCTAAGGTAGGAAAACAGGACAGAGAGCAAAGAGCCCAGAGGCAGCAAGATAAACATGTGAAGGAACCAAAGGAGGGGAGACTGGAAACGTATGTCCCAAACATCATGCATGAGAAGATCCCAGGAAATGTCCATGTAGCTGGAGAACTTCTCTCCAGGTCCCACCAAGCCCCGCAGTCCCACGACCCACATATAAAATAATCACTCAGACGCTTATATTACTTATAAGCTGCATGGCCGTGGCAGGCTTCTGGTTATCTACTTCTTCTATCTTAAATTAACCCATTTCTATTAATCTTTACTTTGCCACGTGGCTCGTGGCTTACTGGTACCTTACATCTTGCTTGTCATGGTGGTGGCTGGCAGGTCTCTCCAGCACAGCCTTCCACTTCCCAGCATTCTCCTCTCTCCTTGTCCTGCCTATACTTCCTGCCTGGCTACTCACCAATCAGTGTTTTATTTATATAGAATCCACAGCACTCCAAACGCTAGAGAGGTGGAGTGCTGTTACCCAAATGACCCAAAATGCTCATGGCTGGGGGAAATTAGAGCCCCTGCCCTTCTCAGCTGAGCGGCCCACTCCCGTTCTCAGGGGTTCCTTTGGTTTCATAATAAATTCTATCTATCACTATCCATGTGTCCATCATGCAGTTCTTTGCTCTGAGACATGAGAACATGGAGATTTCAATGTGTGCCCTCTGGATTTTAATCCATATCTATAACAGTGCTACATAACAAAAATCCAATTTCGATTATAAAGAGTTTTGGGGTATAGCAAAACTCAAAAGCAGAAGAAGGTAGCAGCAAAGGTCAGGAAAGAGGTGCTGTTCTGTTACTTTGATTAAATATGGACCCAAAGCAACTTTGGGGAGAAAAGGTTTTTCAGCTTTTAACTCCAGCATTAAGAGGAAGTCAAGGTAGAACTCAAGCTGCTCTTCACTCTTATCCAGAGTCAAATCAGGGAGAAATAAGTGCACACATGCTGCTTCATGCTTGCTCCCCCCTGCCTTTCTCCAGTCTTATGTGGTTCAGAACTCCCTTCCTAGGGAATGATGTCACCCATAATGGTTGGCCATTCTTACATTAAATAATTATCAAGACAATCTTGGCCAGATGCGCCCATATGTCAGCATAATCTATGTAAATTCCTCAGTTGAGGTTGTCTTCTCAGGTAATTCTAGATTGTGTCAAGTTACAAGCCTAACAAGTCTGGTGTTTCAGTCCATGAGAGGCTGATGAAATAGTGAGAGAAAAATAGGGAGAGCTAATTTAACAACTGTTGCCCCAGGAACAAAGGCACTTTGTTCTGAGCCAGAGAAATGGGTCCATTAAGTCACTGGTGAGCAAGTGGTACTCTCTGGTATGGGATCTGACATTTTCAGTACATATGGATACAGTATTTCCCTCTTCATCCTGGAAGTTGTAGTCATCAAGAAACAGGCTTGTTTACTTCTTTGTAAGAAAGCATTTTTGGATCCATTTAATGCTTTAAATATCTTCAAGTGCTAATTAAAAATGCATTTTAATATCTCTCTCTCTCTTCCTCTCTCTCTCTCTCTCTCTCTCTCTCTCTCTCTCTCTCTCTCTCTCTCTCTCTCTCTCGTGTGTGTGTGTGTGTGTGTGTGTGTGTGTGTGTGTGTGTGTGTGTGTGTTTATCCATTTAGGCACATGTACACATGCATGTATGTGAATTTGGAGACCAGAGGACAATCTCCTGTCATTCCTCAGCACCTTCTGTCTTGTTGGAACAGGTTCTCTGAATCTCGGATCCACTGGTTCAGCTGGACTGGCTAGCCAGCCTTGGTCCTCTTCTCTCTGTTTTCCTGAAGTGATATTTGTACACCTCGACTCCCAGCACATTCATGGGCAGTGGGAATTGAAGTCAGATTCTTGTGCTTGCATGACATGTATGACTGAGAAATCAGCCTAGTCTTTTCAGCCTGTTGTTCTTACAAGATTTTTGTTCATTTCTTTTTAATGTAATGACAAAGAAATAACCCATTTGTCTTCCATTTATAGGCACTGCTATACACTCAGATCAGAATGTGCTACTTTGTCACAGGCCTAAAGCTATGGCGCCCACAGATCACAGGAAAGACTCACAAAAATTCCACATCAAAGCAAAATCTTCTCTTTATAAGTTGATTATTTCCTGCAATTAGAATCAGTCATAACATCTGACTAGCACAAAAGTTCTAGGTCCCATTTTGTCCCATGAGTCTGTTTTCTAGTTCAGTAACTTGCCTTTTGAGTAGGAACCATTTATTTATTTATTTTTTATTTTTGTAACTGGCCAACTGAAGTCTCCTTCCAGGACTCAGCCTTGGTGTTTACATGTCTTCCAAAGATCATATGGCCTTTCATACCACAAATTAGCCTTTGATATCAATATCATGCACCATTTGGTAGCAGAAAACTCAAGATTTAAATGCCCCCATGTGAGCGTTAATACTGTGAAATTTAATAAGATTTAGATTCACCTGGGAGACAGAACCCTGGGCACAGCTCTGAAGAAGTTTCTAGATCTGGTGAACTGAGAATGAAACCATACCTTAAATGTGAGTCATAGCATGCCATGGACTAGGGTCCTGGACTCAGTAAAAGGAGAAAGGGGTTGAGTTCCAGCTTGTCTTCCTGTTTCCTGACTGTAGATGTAATGGACCAGCTGCCTCAAGCTCTTGTCACCATCACCTTCCTGACGCCATGGACTTGACCATCAAACTGTAAATGGGAAAAAAATGTCTTCTTCCTTAAGTTTCTATTTTTGTCAGAGTAATGAGAAAAGTAACTCATAGATCCTCTGAAAACTCAATGCAGGAAAATCATAGACACTCACAATCCTTGGTGCTTCATGAAATGGATAGAAGGACTGAAGAGGATCCGTGGTTTCTCTCATGTTCTTCAAAGGGTCTAAGGAGGGGACACCATGTCGTTGGCTAACACTGTCAAAAGATAGATTGATAGTAAATTTGATTTAAGGACATTGTCTATCATAATTCATCATTCAGGATCAATTTTCTAATTCAGTTGTGCTCAAACATTTACTCAAATAATCTCATATACTTTGAAACAGAAATCAGTGGAGCTTTGAAATAGGATGAGAAAATAATTGTCTTGGGCCAGTGAGATGGCTCAGTTGGCAAAGATGCTTCCCATGCAATCCTGGTGACCTTAGTTTCCATATCCAGGGCCCTTTTAAATTTGGAAGAGAACAGATTGCACAAAGTTGTTCTTTGACTACCTATGCATGCCATGGCATGTGCTTGTCCCTATACAAACATCACACCATATCTCTCTCTCTCTCTCTCTCTCTCTCTCTCTCTCTCTCTCACACACACACACACACACACACACACACACATCAGAGAAAGAGAGAAAGAGAGAGATTAATAATGACAAATGAAACACAAAAAGAAAATCAGAAAATTACTCTGTCCCCTCTGCTGTGAGAGTTCTGTTTGGTCATTTGGTACTGATGATGGTCACTAGTAATTCTATTTTATATACTAATTATGGCCTCAAAACTAAAAATGGTTGAGAATGTTATATCTCATCAAATGTGTATCTTGTATTTAAAATAAAAAAGCAGGAACTGAAACACAGAAATGACCTGAAGTTAACTTTGCTTACTACAGTCAGTGAGATTTTGGCAGCTTTCACCCTGATTGGCTGCAGGCTCAGCTGCCACAGGTAATGAAGACTCACCTTTGCATTATAGGAGTTTAATTCCAATCAGGATTCAGCTTGCTTATACAGCAAGAATGTTACAGTCACAATGTACAGAGAAAACCGTTGACAGTTTTTCATCAAACATAATAAGCCAGGAATATGTGTCAGAATGCATTAGTGTTGTGTGGTCAACTGTTCATAGGGAGATGCAACATATACATGTCAATTCACCTGAGTAAAGAAACCTGTTACAAGCCAAAGTAATAACTACTACAAAGTCTAACTTGGTGAAACAAAAAGTGTTTTACTGAGGTTAGTAACAGTCATACAGGTGTGGGATTACAGGGTTTGGGGTGATTAGAAAGCAGCTTCATCATTTAAAAGCCATCCCCTAGTCAGGCGGTGGCACCACATGCCTTTAATCCTAGCACTTGCAGGTGGCAGGAGGCAGAGGCAGGTGGATCTCTGTGAGTTCAAAGCCAGCCTGGTCTAGAGTGAGATCCGGGACAATGAAAGTTACACAGAGAAGTTCTGTCTCGAAAACAAAACAAAAACAAAAAGAAAGGAAGAAATAAGAAAGAAAGAAAGAAAGAAAGAAAGAAAGAAAGAAAGAAAGAAAGAGAAAGGAAGAAAGAAGAAAAGCCCTCCCTTGCATGAGTGGTGGGGACTCAGGACAGCTGCAGCCCAGGAACTCACTGTATAGACAAACCTGGGGATCTTCTCTCATAGGTGAGTTGGTCAGTCTCCTCCCCCTGAAGCCTGCTGTTTCTATAGAGCTAAAGTAGTGGCCATTGAGAGATTCGGTACCCTCTAGACTTCCTAGACATGTGATATACCTACCTCTTAAATCACAGGTGCCTGTCCCTCCCTCCTGGATGAGAGAAAGTCTTCATTCAGAGAAATCTTCTATATAACAATGAAAAGAACTAACAATGATGCTTAGAAATAGCAGAAGAATCTTCTGTTGTAGATTTAGATGTTGACATTCCTTTATGACATATGGCCAAATGGAAGATTGCATTATCACCATCATTCCACCTCAAAACCACCAAGTGATGTGATCCAGTTGACACCTCTATGTTACTTTTTCAACTGTGGCATACTGGATGCTTTTCTGAATACAGTATGGAATATTACCATTATAGACCATCTTCATAGCAAGGAAGTGCATCTTTTTTTGTCAAGTCTACTGAGATTCAAAATTTTCTTTTACACAAAATGTTTAGATCATATAATTTCCCCTCCTCCAGCTCCTCCTACCTCCTACCCACCTCTCTCCCTACCCAACTTCATATTTCATTCTCTCTCTCTCTTTCAAAAGGAAAAAACAAAACAAAAGACAAAAATCAAAACAACCCAAATCTCAATAAGACAAAAAAATCCCCAAACAAACAAAACAAATCACAGAGCCTCCTTTAGATTGCCCAGCTGCTCTTGGGCATGAGGCCTACGGTGGGGTATGGTTGATATACTCAGTGTCACTCCACTAGAGAAAATTCTCTTTTCCTCAACAAGAGGGTGTGAACTTCCAATAGCTTCCTGTTTAGTGGTGGGATTTTGTGTTTACTTCCGCCTCTCAGTGATGGGGTTTTGTCTGGCTTGAACTCATTCAGGTGTTTGACTTGCTGCCACAATCTGTGTGAGTTTATATAAGCATCAGCCCTTTCGTGTCTAAAGATGTTTCCTTGGAGTCATTCACCATCTCTGGCTCTTACAATCTTTCTACATCCTCCTTTGAGAATGTTTCTGAGTCATGGGGAAGAAGATTTGATAGAGATGTATCATTTAGGACTAAGTGCTCCAGAGTCTCTCACCGACTGCTCATGTCCAGTTGTGGATCTCTGTGCTAATGACCATTTATTGCAGTGGTTCTCAACCTTCCTAATGTTATAACCCTTTAATGCAGTTCCTCATGTTGTGGTGACCCCCAACCATAAAATTACTTCATAACTTTAATTTTGCTACTGTTATGAATTGTGATGTAAATATCTGATAAGCATCCTCAAAGGGGTGCTAACCAACAGGATGAGAACCACTGATCTACTGCAAGAAGCTTCTCTGATGAAGGCTGAGCTGTGCGAAAGTCTCATTCAGGATGATTGTTTCTAGCTTCATCGATTTGCCTGCAAATTGAATACTATCTTTTTTTTTTTTTACTAACAGGTGAATACTAATCTATTGTGTAAATGTACCACATTTTCATTATTAATTGATCTGTTGATGGACATCAAGGATGTTTCTAATTTTTAGCTATTATGAATAGAGCAGCAATGAATATGAAAAAGCAAGTGTCTCTGTAGTAAGATGTAGAGTCCTTTGAGTACATTTCCAAGAAGGATATAGATAGAACTTGAGGTAGATCGATTTTTGGCATCTTGAGGAACCACCACACTGATTTCCATATTGGCTATATTGCTTTGTACTCAGCAATGAATAAGTGTTTCTTTTTCCCCACAACCTTGTCAGCATGTGCTGATATTTGTTTTGTTTTATTGATTTGGCCATTCTGATTGGGGTAAGATGGAAACTGAAAGCAGTTTTAATTTGCATTTCCCTGATGTCTAAGGATGCTGAACATTAAGTGTTTCTCAGTCATTTGTGTTTTACCTTCTGATAACTCTCTATTCAGTTATATACTGCATTTTTAAAATCGGGCTATTTGTTTTCATGATGTTCATATTGTTTAATTATTTACATAGTCGAGGTACTCACCTTCTGTAAGATATATAATTGGTAAAGATTTCATTCCTGCTGCTTAGGCTGTGGCTTTTCTCAAATGATAGTGTATTTTTTATGTGTTCTTGAATTTGGTTTGCAAGTATTTGATTGTGGATTTTTGTGTCTGTCTTTATAAGAGATACTGGCTACAATTTTCTTTTTTTGTGGAGCCTTTGAATGATTTTGTAAAGAATTTTGAAATGATCCTTTAGTTTATATTTTTTGTAGAAATTTGAAGAGTTTTTGTGTTAGTTTGTCTTTGAATATACTAATGGAATTCTGTGCTGCTCCATGTAGAGAAACTTCTTGAAGTATACGATAATTAACACAGAGACATAACTGGATATTGTGAAGATAGCGTAATACTTTGAAACATTCATCCCTAAATGGGATGCTTTTATCAAATTCTGCCTTTTCAAGTCTCAGAGATGTATGTGGAAAAAGAGGAGGAAAGTATGTCAGAACTAGAGGTGGTGGATGATTCCAAGGAAATAGCATCTTCCAGTTACAGTAGTATCAATGCACATGTGAACTCACAGAGACTGTTACAGTCTGCACAATATCTGACTAAGTTCAAGCAGACAGAAATCTCAGCCTGGAGAAGAAGGGAGCATACATTGTCACCCATTACCAAAACCAACCAAACAAACAAAAACATTTGCAATTTATACCAGCTTGGAAAGGGCAAATAACTTTTCTTTAATCGAGTGACACTGAGTTTATCAACCATACTCCAGGACAGGCTTCATGTTTAAGTTAGGAATAGTTAGTCAAAACAAAATGAACTCCATGGTTGATTTTGTGTGTGGGGTTTTGTTGTGGTTGTTTTTGTTATGGTTTGGTATTTTTCTTTTTGATTTTGTTTTATTTTGTTTTCTTCATTTTTTTTTCTTTTTGGAAGAGAGGAAGAGCATGAACTTGCATGAGTAGAAAGGTGGCAAGGACCTGGAAAGCATTGGAGAGGAAAGAATATGATCAAAATATACTATATGAAAAATTTAAATAATGGTGATAATAATAATAAACATGAACAAGCTAAAAAATGTCTACAGCTAAGATCAGTTTCGTGGTGGGTAGTTAGAGACTCCATCACTAATATCAGGATAAAAATAAGAATGTTTCCTTTTAAAAATCATTTTTAAACATTGGAATGGAAGACTTAGTGATTGTGATGAGAATTAGAGCTTTGCACCTGTGCACACACATCTGCAACACACACACACATCTGCAACACACACACACACACACACACACACACACACACACACACACACACACACACCCTTCCTGTCAAGTCACAGGAAGGCTGACTTTGCCTTTTTCTTATAATGACAAATGTGTCTAATTTAGAGTTCAACCAGACAACCCAGGATTATCCCTGTATTCCAAACATCCTTAAAATGATTACATGAGCAGATTTTCACTCTCTTGTAAGTGAGCATTCACAAGTTCTAGGGCTGAAACATAAACAGATCTGAGACACTGTCATCCTGCATGATACACACATCATTTACTAAACACCAACTGATGAATTAGAAAAACTGTTTATTATAATACCCAGTATGCAGTTTGCATTTAGAATTGTAGAATTCAAGGGCCAAGGCTAAACTAGTACCATACTGGTCTTTTAGCAGGCAGCATGTGGCATGTGTCCCTGGATTCGACACTTGACCACACACACACAGAGAGAGAGAGAGAGAGAGAGAGAGAGAGAGAGACAGAGAGAGAGAGACAGAGAGAGAGACAGAGAGACAGAGAGACAGAGAGACAGAGAGAGACAGGGAGACAGAGAGACAGAGACAGAGACAGAGAGAGAGGGAGAGATCAATTTAAATATTTAAATACTAGCTTGAACCCTTAATGAGTACTGGATTTATCCCAGGTGTTTCCTAACTCCCCTTAACTAAAGACTTTGTTATAATGGACGTAATACATTGTGGATCCTTGGGTATGAAGATGGTGACAGCCATCTCCACTGCTTTAGACCCTAATATGTCTGTTTTACCTCCTCTGTTTACAGCAGTTAATGATACAAAACAATTGGCCCTCTAATGGGAAGGAAAAAAAAGTGCTGAGTTCAAGGCAGGAGGCAAACTTATCCAAATCTGTATTTGTAGTAATATTCAATGCAGGCATCCTGGATAACTTCTAACTGTGACCTCTAAACTAAGACCTAGCATGGGGAAGGGGTTATTAGGTCAGAAAAGAAAAGCAAGTGTGTATTCTAAGTTTTCCAAAGCATAGGAATAAAGAAAGGGTGGATAGATATGACAGTTGATAAAATATTTGCTTTGTAAGCCTAAATACCTGAGCTCATTTCCCAGAATCTATTTACACCATGTGTATAGTGGCAGCCAAACCCTTGGTAGGCAAAGCCAGGTAGCTCCTTGGGGCTTACTGCTCAGCCAGTTTAACCCAACTGATGAACTGCACACCAATGAGAGAACTTTTCTTAAAATAAGGTGAAGGGTGTTCATTTGAACAGCACCCAAGACTTTCTTCTGACCTCCACGCAGACGAAATTCAGGCACAGGTATGTATGTATGTACTGCATATGAACACATACACATGTATATCCAAACAAAGGTGTTAGAACTGTAGCATAGGGCTTGTCAGGCAAGAAAGAATAAGAGAAAGTACTATATAGGAACACAACTCCAGAAATTAAAGCACGTTGAAATCTTTTATACAGTTTGCCAATTCTAGAAGTGTCTGAAAACAAATTTAAAAAACTCTTCCTTTGTGAGGTTTATACAATCAGGAAGATGGAGATAGATAAATCCTGGGTTACTGGCCAGCAGCCTAGGTGACTTGATCAGTCCAGGTGATTGAGAGATCCTGTCTCAAAAACCTGAGTACAAGTCTCCTGAAGAAAGACACTTAAGATTGACCTTTGGTATCCTCATACACATATGCACATATGCACCCCTTACATGCATGTTCACCTACACAAACATACACCCACTGAACACACCACACCACACACACACACACACACACACACACACACACACACACACACACACAAACACACACTGAGCTCTACTCAGAAAGATCAGTCAGGAGGATCATGAGTTTGAGAATAGTGTGATCTACATAGTGAGAGACTGCCTTAAGGAAATAACAAAAGGAAAGGGAAAAAAAAGTCATTGAAATGGCCATTGTGATAATGCAACATGGGGTAAAATGGTTTCTCTGCACCACAAGGACACGGATGCCCTCAGATTCTGGTTATGGATGACTCTTGATGATAGAAAGAAAGAAACATTACATGGGCATGAAAGGGAGAAGATCCCCTCAGATCAGAATCTGACTGAAACCTCTCATCAGGTGAGAGCTTTTACTGTAAAGGTCACTGACTAACAATTTATCTTCCTTTCATATGCACAGATCTTTTGTATTGAAGTCACAGTGGCCCAGGTGTATGTATCCTGAATGCACGGGACCTCCAGGAGGCTCTCACTCCTTTCTCCATACATACCCTGCAAATTGCAGGCATCATAGTTGTTTACAGCGAAGCTATTTTACTTCCCAGTGTTGCTGTGATTTAGAGTTTTCCTTATCTCTTCTGGTCTTGTCAAGTACCCTGCAGGAAACATCTAGTGATCCTCTTCGGGTTTCCTAGCAACCTCTTGAAGATGGTAACCTCAAATTCTACCAAGCCAGTATGCATGCCTATGGTAGAAAATGTGAAACTCAATGCACAGTGCCTCTGAGAAGCCCACACCAGTGGTCTCCGGTGTCATAGCTTCTGATGAGCCTCTCTTTTCCTCTTTCCCACGTTATTGTTTCTTTAGTAAAGCCCATCTGTGTTTCATAAACATCCCAATTATGAATTATTCTCTGCAATAAAGCCCACAAATCCCAGGATAGCCTAATTTGAGGGCCATAAAAGATTAAAACTCAGATTGGGGAAGGTGGCAGTGGGGAACATGCCTCCTTACTCTACTCTGACAAAATGCTGATAGTCTTCTTCAAAAGAGTTGTTTTTTATTTTTATTCATGTGTGTGTGTGTGTTTGTGTGTGTGTGCATTCATGTTTGCATGTGTATGTGTTAGTGTGTGTGAGGATAGGTATGTGCATATGAGGTGTCGATGGAGGCCAAAAGAAGGCACTAGATATCCTGGAACTGGAATTACAAGGGGATTTGAACTATCTCACATGGTTACATGGAACCGGCCTCTAGTCTTCTAGGAGAACAGTAAGACCTCGTAACTGCTGATTCATCTCCCAGACCCACACTGCCAGTCCCAAACTTTTCTGGAGTCCTTTCCGTCTGCTTTTTGGACACTAGTGTTCTTGGGGAAAGAGCAACTTGCAAGGAAAGCGATGCCACCAGGAAGAACTGTACAGGAGGTTCAGAATGGGCACCAAGTCACAAGCATCCAACGTGACTCTGCCCAAGTTCGATGGAAAGAGGGTGATGGATTGCCTTCCACTTGGCCATTATGACAGCTGTAAAACTCAAATCAGCTCCTAAATGGTCAATTACCAGAGAAGCACACAGACAGGAGCAGGCAGGGAAGTGAGATTCAATTTCCCTTGCGCTCAACTGCCTGCCTTTCATTAGGCCCACTCGAATTTATTCGGGGCCCCAGGCTTGGGTTCTTGCTCTTTCCTGATTTTTATACATAAATGACAATTTCCTAATTCCCACTTCACCCTGCTTCTCCTTTGTCAGTTCCTAATGGCTCTGCTATGACCTAGTGCTGCCTGGGGTGTCCTTGTGTGCCTGTGGGCTGCTGAATGCACTCATTTTTGTTCATTCCCGTAAATGCATTTTTAGTAATTATCCAAGCACGAAAAGTCTGCACCTAACATGGGAACTGATATCTGTGCACAGGAAAATGAGCAGCTTCAGAAATCCAGCTTCAGTGAGCCTGATCAGGCGAGCTGTGTGCGGGCATGCCTTCTTGTCATGCCAAATGCACAGGTAGGCAGTGATGGTCTTCTAGGTTCTAGAAAGAAGGTAAATAAAAACACTCCAGAAAAGTGTTTCCTCTCTTCATTGTTGAATGAATGTTTTTTACTATCTCCTTCTGGGCTTCGTCAGTAACCAAGAACTCATTGGAGCAGTGGTTCTCAACCTTCCTAATGCTGTGACTCTTTTATGCAGTTCCTCATGTTGTGGTGACCTCCAGCCATAAAATTATTCTTGTTGCTACTTCATAACTGTAATTTTCCTAAAGTTATGCATCACAATGTAAATATCTGACATGTGATGGCTGTCAAAGGGTCCTTTGATCCCCAAATGGGTGATCACAAACCACAGGTTAAGAACCATTGTCGTAGAGTCTAGTATGGAGCTGGAGAGATGGCTCCTACATTAAGGGAATTTGCTGCTCTTATAGAGGACTGGAGTTTGGTTGTTCCCCCCCCCCCACACACAGGAAAATGTTGTGGAATAGAATATTTAACTTTGTAAAAATGTTGCATTGGTTTTTTCTGCATTTGTTTAACTATGTAAAGATGTGTTGCTGTTTTACCTTGCTTGCCTAAGGCACCTGATTGCAATAATAAAAAGGTGAATGGCAAATAGCTAGGCAGAGGAGGCATAGGCAGGATTGGCGGCAGAGAGGAAAGGGGAACCAGTCAGCCAGCCAGTAGCCAGCTAGCAGGGGGCCAGACAGACAGACATGGAGGACACAGAAAAGCATGATACACAGTATGTAGATGAAGCAAATAAGCATGGGTCAGCACATAGAAGAATAGAAATGGTTTAACTTAAATTAAAGAAAAAAAAGCTAGCTAGAAACAAGCCTAAGCTGATGCCAAGCATTCATAATTAATAAAAAGTCTTGTGTCATGATTTAGGCAGTCCAAGAAAGCCTACTGTAGGAGAGAGTTCTTTCTAAAAGAGTATATTGGATCTAGCACATCCAAAGCAATTGCTTGCAGACAACCCATTGACTGAGGCTTTCAGTCAGAAGGCATGGTTAAGTCCCCAGAAGGAGAACACAGTTGATTCCTCTGTGGACTCCATGCTCTACTTATCTGCTGGGCAAATTTCACATGTTTATACTAGAAAGTCAGTACAATGCCCAAAACACACACTGTAATCATTATACAACATTTCTATAAATAACCTTTTGTAATAACAACTGTAAGTTTTATGAAGATAGAATGAAATCAATGGTCTAAGATCACATGCACATGATCTAAGAAAAGTGTACGGTGTCTGCACGTGCAGGTATATTCCTCACCTTTGAGTAGAAATTTGGGGCAGAATCTACCCTGAGTCCTGCATGTGTCCATGGCCTGCTTGATTTTCTCCTGGCAATTAAGTGATGCTATGATGTGTAGCACCATTGACACACAGAGTTTCACATCTAGACCTTACTGTTCACTCCCACCTCAGCTCTTCCCAGCCAATGCCAGGGGGTGACCTTAGGAGTCAAGAAGATATCTAAGAACGGTGGCCTGAATAGATGCTCTGCCCCAGGCCAGTCAGTGTCTGGGCTCTGTGCCATTTCTGTTGCATGGCTTCTCTTCATCTGAAAACAATGCCTTACACATCATTCATTGCCCTATCAAAATACACCTTCAAGAACTTATTTGACATCAGTAACTGAGTGGAGATGGCAATCACTGAGTTGCAAGTGAGACACTTATTATCGGATCACTCAAACAGCCATCATTTCTTTGCTTCCACTGTAAATCTAATTATCTGATTTGGCAGAAGAATTTGTTGAAATTTTAGCTGTTCTTATCTCCATCTTTATGACTTGCCTAGTCCAAAAGAGTCCATCAGGACTCTGAGTATTAAGTATTTGAAGGCTAAATGTACAAGTTTCTTCAGTCAGTTTTTTGTTGTTTTAGTTTGTTATGATACTAGTCCTAATGGTGTGGCCTAGGCTGGCATGTAATTTGGAGTTCTGCTTAGGCTCTCAGTGATGGGATTTTACATGTTTGTCACCATGCCCAATTTTAAGTTTCTGTTTTAATCATACAAACATTTACTCATATGTCATGATACCAAGACTATGTTTAAAGCACATGTGAGCTGGAATCTAGGTTAAGGATTTGTTAACACTTTATCAAGTTATTTTTGGATTTTTTTTTTTAGTCTAAGTGTGGAGTGTGTATGTGCATGTGTATGTGAGTTTGGATGTTTATGCATGTGCCAGTACACATGTGTGGGTACACAAGCATGTATGTGCTCAGAGGCCAACATCAAATGTTTTTCTTCAGGAGTTGTCCATCTTCTTTCTTGATATAGGGTCTCTCACTAGGACCTGGGACTTACGGATTAGGTGATTAGGTGAGACTGCCTGACTGAAGACTCCCCAGACAACTTCATGTCTATGGCTCCCCAGATCTAGGTTTACAAATACTCACTACCATGCCGGGATTTGTACATGGGTGCTGGGGATTGAACAGAGGTTCTTGTACTTGTATGGCAAACAATTTATGGATGAGCTATCTCCTCAGCTTCAAACACTGCTCCTGTAGTCACAGGTTCTTAGCTCTTTCTGCTCCTTGGTCAGCCTCTATTAAAAGTTATGATGCCTAATTCAGTTTGGTAATTCATCCTGTACAGATATTCTATTACATTGATTTTCACAAACTAAAATGAAACCTCTCTGTAAAACTATCATATTTTCAATGTTATGCAATTATAACATGATTTACTCTTGAAAGTATATTTTAAAAAGAAGGTATATTTTTCTACTTATCTGATTATTGCTTTTTTGATTATCATTTATATTCCCATTTTTGTGATGATGTTCTTTGATTTACTTCAAGATGCCAATTCTTGATGCCTAGTTTTCTACACAAACCATTGTTATGAGTTATATAATGAAGGTCTCTAATATTGACACGAGGCAAAGATGAGGAAAATACAGAACTTCTTCCCCACCCCGTGCCTTTTATTCATTGATTCAATTAAGTCGGCAGGTTTTGAAGTAGAAATAAAAGATCACAAACTATATAACAAACCTGAGTCTTGCCACAGGAGGCAGGGTACACGTGTTTCCTCAGGTATATTAGATTATATTAGATTGAAGATGGGTGCAAGTTTCTTATTACTGGTTTCTTTAAAAGGAAGATCTATCCTCAGTTGAATCTGGGATGAATGTCACGACAATGTTTCTTTGATCTTAAACTAATTTTATACGGTATTGTGTATATACAGGCCTGTGTATCTTGAATACACTTTATATCTGTCATCATATTTTTAAAAAGTTGTATTCATAATTATAGTTCTTTCTGTTCCCTGAGGGTCACATCCATGCCCACATCTAATATTAGAGTTTGTATTCCAAGGTCATGTGAGTCATACAGTATGTAACCCTGGAGACCAGTTTCCTTTCTCCATAAAATCTTTGTTATGTGGAATATTTTTTCATGTTTAGTAGTATTACAATATATGAATATATCTTTATTCTTTTTTTAATACATATTTTTATTTCATGTGCATTGGTATTTTGCCTGCAATATATGTCTGTTATGAGGGAGTCAGATTCCCTGGAACTGGAGTTACAGACAGTTGTGAGCTGCCATGTGGGTGCTGGGAATTGAACCTGAGTCCTCTGGAAGAACAGTCAGTGCTAAGTCTATGATCTTAACCACTGAGCCATCACTCCAGTCCCCATATCTTTATTCTTTTATTTCATTTAGGTGCCAAAAGATAATTGGTTTGTTCTCTGTCTTTAGTGATTTCAACATTCGTATAAACTAGTGTGTAGGCTTCATAAACTAGTGTGTGTTTTCATTTCTCCAAATCAAGTACAAATATAGATTTATTAGAACATAATCATCATCATTCTAGTAGTACATACACAAATATAGAGTTAATTGACTCTGAGAGACATGTTGTGCACTCCACACCCTGGAAGTATACATCTGGCCTTATCACAAAGGTTTGAATTTCTGGGCCATATGATAAATGCATATTTACATTTGCAAAAATCTGCCAAAGTCATAGGGTAATGTTACACTCTTATTAGATTAGGCTAGATAGGAGAATTATTGGATCTATTAAATGATAGTAAGGCTAGATGTTCATCTCCTATGTATTATACTTGGTAGCTCAAAATGATGTACATCCACACACACAAAAAATAACTGACTTGCTTTTATATAAAACATTGATAAAAGGAGCCAAGGAACACATAAATTAATGAGGACACAAATGACTCCTTGATTTAAAATCCAATATACTAAAGATAGGACTTTTTCCAAATTGATTTACAGATTTAATAGAATTTCTGTCAAAAGCCAAGCAAGGGATTTGCAGGAATACAGCATAAAACTGGGAAAGTATGTACAGAAGCAGATGGAGTCTAACATCCATGAGTAAAACCAAAGGAACTAGAGTAGCTGCAACAATTTTGAAAAAGAATGAGGGGATTAGATCAAGCATGTTTCCATTTTACAGTTGACTTTAAAGCAACAGTATACACAGCGTGATGTTAGTGGAGGAATAGGCTCATAGATCAATGGTATGAGATGGAAATTTCATGGAGAACCCCATGAGAACAGGGAAAAGGCATTAAAGTCACATGAGGAAGTGGTAAGGTTTCCCATGAACAGGTGAAACCTCGCAGAGAAGCCTGATCACAACTAAACACTGCTTGCAGCAGCCGAACTGTAGAAATAAACTTCACGTCCCTCGAAGGAGAATGAGGAAAAATGAAACATAAAATGCTGTTTGCAAGAAAATGGAAATAAACAGACTATCATATTATGCAAATTAAGGCAACTGCGCAAAGATGGATATATTATTTCTTTCATTTGTGGTTCTTAGATTTTTGTATAAATACATAAAATAGTAATATGGATTATATGTAATTCTAGATAGATACAAAAAGCATATATATATATATTATATATATGCATATACACAAATGTGTTATGAAAATAGAAGAAAACTGTCTAGGTAGACAAAAAGGGGAGGGAATGAAAAACAGTTATATGAGAAAAGTCATGGCTATGCTCAGCACACAATATGTGGAAAAAATCAGGCATCTGTATTTAAAGAAAATTATTTGACTTTAAGCAATTTTTAATGGCAGTCTTCTACATTTTGCTTTTTGATTGCATAGGTTTATTGTGTAATATACCATTTGTGGTTCTGTGAATCACATCATCAGTTACATCATGTAGCCTTGCTAAATTTACTGAAATTCATTTACTTCAGGAAGTTTCTTTTGATGCAGTATCATAGGATATTTTATGGTTTATGGAATTTTTTGTATAGTCATATTCTCTGTGAATGGGGACAGCTCTGCAATTCACTTCTAGTGCATCTGCTTTTGATTTTCTTGTCAAATTTCACTGACATAGGTTCTCATACTTTGTAAAGTATGAGAAAAGCACCAAGAGGAAATATTATTCCTGTTCCTATTTTTCAGGAGAGATCAATCCATTTATCAGATAAGAATAATGCCTGTTCTGTGTGTTATCTCCTATTTGTAAGTCCAGCTCTATAATATGTTCTTACTGTCCACATGTTTATCTAACAACCTAAAATTCATTTCAATAGATTATGAAATAATATTGAAGAGAGTAAACAAATTTATCCAAATATTGGTTATCCTATTAGATAAGATTTATTTATATGGACCTGCCATGTTCGTGAGCATTATGTGTGTGTGTGTGTGTGTATAAAACAATTGCAATTACTATTTATTTTTGTATAGTTTAGTGGTGATTAATTGGATGAAAGTATTTCAAAGTCCATAGAGAGGAATCCAAGGCTGAGTGTGTAGCTCATAGTTCGAGTGCTTGCCTACCATGTGTGAAAACTTGTGTTCAATCTCTCATACTACATGAAGAAATAAAAAATGAAAGAGAAAGAAAGAGTAGAGGAGGGTAGAGGAGAGGAGAGAATTCCTTGTGGGACAGGAATCCATTCTGTAGCACTGTAAAGAAAAGAAAATCTGAAAATCTGCTAAGGGTGACTTGTACATAATATTATTGTATGAGACAACAACCCTTTAAGTAAAGCGGTATTTACATAAATATTCATAGAGATGTTATTGAACTAATTTTAACATTAATTCACCATTTTTGCCTTCTGAATCTCTATGCTTCAGGACTTCAGAATTGAACTATATTTGGAGGCAGGACCTTTATCAAGCTAAATTAAAAGGAAACCATCTGGCTCCTTCCAAGACAGGAAAAGTAGACATGCTAGTGAGCATCAGTGATGAAGCCGGCAGCACACTTAGAACACTGCAGGCATGGAGGACCTCCAGATAAGCCAGCAGATACAGGGATGTCAGTTGAATCCCATCCAAGTAGCTGACGAAAGGTGACATGATAAAAATGGGACAGGGTAGTGACTGCTGTGGAAATGCGTAGACAGAAATGTGGTGAGCAAAAGACTGTAGCATATAGAATCAGTTTTGAGACCAATCTGTTGGAAAATGCTGACTGTCCTGATGTCAGAGGGTGGACCACCAGTCAAGGAAGTATTCCTAATGCTTCAGAGTGGCAAAACAATTCAGAAACATCACTTGTTACTTAGAAGGCAATGCATCTAAATGATCTCCAGGCACAGCTGCTGATATACTCAGTTCCAGAGTGGAAAACCTGAGATGTTTTCAGTTGGTATGGTTAGACAGTTAAGTGAAAGATGAGTTGAGGAATCATTGCTTGTTTCTAAGCAGACTTTAAAGAACACTGTATTTTCCCTCTCATCTGAGGACATTAAAACACAGATCTGTATTGAAATAGTGATTGTTAGTCTTAGAAATATGTGACATGCATAGAGAGCAACTAAGTAAAAAATAAGTACTAAGCTAAAACAGAGAACAGGACTAAGCCCTAGTACTGGTCACATAGAAAAACTAGGAAAGGCTCTAAAAAACCCCAAAACACAAAATACTACCTATAAGAGAAAAATGCCAATTATCCCCCAGTGATGACAACATTACACATGTGGGTATAAATATGATACTGTATCACCTAATTATATACATATTCACAGAAATTTTAAAAGATTAAGAATTTGCTTTTTATACATTGTATACTGGTATCAAATTATCATGTCACAGCTGATAAATATTTACAATTAGAATAAAAATTGTCAAATGTTTCTGAATTGCAAATATACATCCTCCCCAAAAAAGATTCTCAACATAAGAAATAGCCTCAGGATAAAACTCTAATCAGAAATGAAACTAAAGCTGTATCAGGAAGATGTGATGGATGCATGCAGATTTGCAGTGAAACAAAGAGTTATTTGTGATTCATGCTTTCCTCTGAGCATATGCATGTCTACGTGTATGTGGGGGGGGGATAGATGCATGTGCAAATGCATGTTGGTGCCTATGCTTGTGTGTACATGAAGAGCCCAAAATTCACCATGGATGTCTTCCTCTCAAACCTCTACTGTGTTCTTTTGAGACAGAATCTTCCACTGAACAGAAATGGGCCAGTTGGGCTAGACTGCCTAGTCATCAGTCTCCAGGCATCCTTTTGTGCCTGCCTCTCTAGGACTGGGATTACAGATGCATGTTTCTGTACTTGGCTTTTATGAGGATACTGGGTCTCTGAACTCTCCCTAGCTCTGTTTTTTTTCTCTTAATGCTGATACTGTCCTAACAACCTGCCATGCCTAAAGCACCAGGAGGATGGTGGGAAGAAACCAAAAGGTTGGATTTTGTCTCAAAGGTGGGGCATCAGGGATGCAAAGGGCCTCCATGTCTCTGACAGGGTTGTCAAAGGTTGGAGTAAGAAAAACAGAGACTGGTACAAGTGAAAATGCTTTTGGCACCCAAATTTTTATGAAGAGGTAACAAGCTAAGCCATTTCACAGCTAGAAGTGTGTCTATTTCTGATTGAAAAAGAATGATTTAACAGAGAATGGAGTTAAGAAATGCAGAGAATGATGGACTAGGAAACCACATTTGAGAATGAATTTAGCCTTAGGGATCCATTCCTTGTATCCAGTCTCCAAGAACTATGAAACAGCAATACTGTAGCATGATTGGAATTGTCATAACTACCTTATCATTGTATGTGTGAGAAGAAGGTAAATTATCAAAAGAGATCAGGGTATCTTGAGAAGACACACTAGGGTGATTCCAATGGGTCTTCCTTAAAACCCAAATTTCAGGACAATGAGCTAGTTTGATCAGGGGCAATAAGACACCTAGCAAAAGACATTGCTATATAATTCTTATTACAAACTTCTCAAACATCTCAGGACTGAGATGACTCAGTTGGTAAAATGTTTACTATGCATTTCAAGCCCTTATGTTTGACTACAAGAACACACATTAAAAATAAATAAATGAGTGAAAAAGCTATGCACAGTGGTTCATGGTTGTAATCCCAGCTTTAGGCAAAGACAAACATATCTCTGGGGTGATGGGTGATGTTGTTCTGTATGCTATGAATATATGTTGCTTTGATTGGTTGATAAATAAAGCTGTTTGGCCAATGGTAATGCAGAATAGGTTAGGCAGGACATTGTAACTAGAGAGGAGGAAGGAGAAAGGCAGAACAGAGGAGATACTGCCAGCCACTGCCATGAGAAGCAAGATGTAAAGATACCGGTAAACCACAAGCCATGTGGCAAAGTATAGATTTATAGAAATGGGTTAATTTAAGACGTAAGAGCTAGTTAGTGAGAAGCCTGAGCCATTAGGCCATATAATTCATAATTAATACAAGCCTCTGTGTGTTTACTTGGGTCTGAGTGGCCGCGGGACTGTGCGGCCATGGGAGCCGGGCAGGACCAGGAAAACTTCAGCTTCATTGGGGTTTGTTTGTCAGTCAGCCTCAACTCCTTGTCAAGTTCCAGGCTAAAATATGAAGTATATGGCAAAGAAAGGACCCAATGGTTGACCTTTCACACACACACAGACATATACACATGTGACAAAGAAATCAATTCAATAGAAAATTAAGAAAGTGCAAAGATTGAATATTCAGAGAGTAAAACAAAATTATTGATTCATTGATGGGAAGGCAGATACTCAGCTTAAGTAGAAGACAGAGAAAGTCAAACCACAGCAGGAGGGTTCTGTCATTTCAAATCTCTTACAATGGATGAAATTTTTACTTCTGAAGGATATGTGTGTCCATAGACCATTTTGGAAACTAATTGCTGTTCAGCAATCTTTTCCAAAGCTAGCTAGGACCAAAGAAGTTCAAACAGACACTTTTTAGTACTCTGGAAATGCTGAAGGCAGGCTTGCTCCTTAAGACTCGGGAAATTTTAAAGGGAAGTTCATTAAGACTTAAGAAGTAAATGACTGAAAAGTCTCAGGAAGTTCCTGAAGCTGAACAGATGCACAAGGCTTTTTCATCCCCAAGCTTTTATGAGAAGTAATGACTCCTGAAGAGACAGAGATGAGATGAGCTGTCTAGCAGAGGCACATACTAGCCCAGATTCCTAGAAGACATTGTCTGGCCTTTAAGCTTCCATTAAAGCATGCTATGAGTTCTGGGGTTCCATCTTTCAGCTGTCTATCACCAAAGCTTGGAGGGACTTTTCATTATGTAGCTGTCTTTGAATCTGACATACCCCTTCTAAGTAACCCCAACAAACTCGTGGTTTCCCAATTTGGACTTTGGCTACATCTTTATTTTTATTTATCATGGGCTCCCTCTCTGGGGTGAATAGATAATTGTTCATATATCATAAGAAACATCATACAATATTTGCTAGGGAAACTTTTGAAAATGTGGTATATATATATGTGTGTGTGTGTGTGTGTGTGTGTGTGTGTGTGTGTGTGTGTGTGTGTACCATGTTGGGAACTGTGTTATACATGGGCAATGTGGGAAGAACAGAGGATCAACAGCGGTTGAAAGAGCGGGCAGGTAAGTGTAATAGGGACTGAATATGATCAAGTACATGATAAACATGTGTGAAAATATTATGGCAAAAGCCATTATGCTTTACGGTGCTATGCTAATAATTGTAAAACTCACATGGGTATTTATTGAGAAAGCCCACATAAAGGTATTTAGCCATGTAAATAAGCACTATAATACTGTGATGTATTGATGTAGACAGCTGCATTTACTAAAGCATTCTTTATAGCACTGTCTTATTAGAAAGAAAAATCAGATTCTAACTGTAAACTCCACAGTGGTTGTCTCTGCCAACATATTCTATTTATCTTTAAAACTATATGATAATAGGTATCATATTTAGACAGAAAAATACTAAAATAAAATTTTATTTTGCAAAACAAACCTGAATCACAATTGCAGTAACCCTCATATATATGTTTTTGCAGATATCAATAAATGTATAAAAGGATCATAGACAATAATATAGCTGGTTAATATGCAGGATGGGATTGGAAGTGAGGTGGGTGTATGTATAGGGAAAATGTCGTGAACTTCTAGGGAGGAATCAGTTTTGCTTAGCCAGAAAACACTCAGTAAACGCAAGTGGGCATAGACTTATATAAAAATTATAAGAAAAAACAGCATATAAAATGTTAAACTAGATTTTAAAACTCCTTTTTTTATGCTGACTTTTTTAGAAACCTGACTTTGAACAGTTGTAGAAGCAAGAGAAAATTTTGTGATTGAGTTTGTGCCTGTTTGTCTATTAATTACACAAAGGAGGTGAGGTATCTTTATGATTAACTGTGTCTACATGTGCTTATTATTTTCTTATCACTTTTGTGTGTGTGTGTGTGTGTGTGTGTGTGTGTGTGTGTGTGTGCGCGCGCACGTGCATGCGTGCTGTGCTTCTGTGGTTATATGTATGTTTGTATACCAGAGAGCATGTACATATGGAGGCTTGATCTCTGGTCTACCTTACTCATGGAGGCAGGGTTTCTCAGTCAAACCCAGAGTTCACAGGTAAGGCTAGTCTCACTACGTAGCTTGCTCTTGGGTTCCTGTCTTTACCTTCCATGGCTGACATTGCATGCCTCACTGTCTGACTCACCTGTCACTCACATGGCTTCTGGGAGTCTGAAGTCTGGTCCTTATGTTCACATAGTGAGAATTTTGCCACTGATCCAGCTCTCCATATTTATACATTTGTTATGTTAGTTTATGTTCTACAACTTTCTTATTTCCCCTAGTATTATTTACTTATTTTGTGGGAAAACATGTATGCCATTTAATTTACCATTACAATCGTTGGTGGGTTTAGGTTCAGTGGCTCTAATTATAGTCTCATTGTTAGACAACACTTATCCTTGTCCACTTGTGTTTTTATTATCCCAAATTGAAATTTCAGACTCATTAGGCAACTATCCACCTCCCCTCTCACTAGTACCTGCTAGGCACATCCTCCATTCTTCTCTGTGCGATGCTTTGTCTCTGTTGTATGGTAATATCCACCACAGTCATACCTCAGGAAATTTACTAAGCACGTCATGGAAGTAGAAGAACGCAGTTTGTCCCTTGTTCTTTGGCTTCTTTCAGGTGGCACAGTGGCACTGCTGAAGGTTGCATGTGAGAAATAGTTGATCATCTGCCAATACCTAAGGTGGGTCACATCTAGAGAGTGTTATTGGAATACCTTTGCCTGAAAGAAGCATTACTTCTTCATTTAGTCATTTATGGAAATCATTGAGAATAAACTGATATTTACTTTATAATCTTATACATGCAACTTTGTTATTTGATTGCTTGACTGAATCCAGTTTTCAATTTTATGAATTCTTTTTTCATATCCACGTAGATTGCTTTTGAGCACTTTCCATATTTCTAGATACAAAATACCTCAGGGTCATATTGTGCATTATCTTGCCTTCTTTTGTTGAAGAAAGATTTTAAACATTAAGATTTTGCTGATTGTGTAACTACATAAAAATATAACTTTGAAAATATTAGGGCTCCATTAAAATCAGTGAAAAGAGGAATATAATCATATGCAAAAACATTTTCTTGTTGTATGGTGATGATGGCTACTTTTAATCCTAGCACTCAAAAGGGAGGCAGAATCAGGTAGATCTCTATGAGTTTGAGGCCAGCCTGGTCTACCAAACTAGTTCTAAGACAATCAAGGCTACCAAAGAAACCCTGCTGCAAAAAAAAGTTGTTTCTTTTACTTAAGTTTGTGTTATCATGTACAAAATTTATAAAAGTGTACACTTTAGCAGAATTCCATGTAATGTCTAGACATTCACATATTTTTGTTGCTGTGGAATAATAAAACATTGACTGACCAGTAGCCAGGCAGGAAGTATAGGCAGGATAAGCAGACAAGGAGAATTCTGGGAAGAAAAAGTCTGAGTCAGGAGACGCCAGCCTGCCATCCAGGGAGCTGCATGTAATGGCACACAGGTAAAGCCACAGAACACATGGTGGCATATAGATTAACAGAAATGGGCTGAGTTTAAATGTAAGAGCTTGTCAGTGGTAGGCCTGAGCTAATGGCCAGGTAGTTTTAATTAATATAAGCCTCTGTAAGTTCACTTGGGTCTGAGCAGCTGCAGGACCAGGTAGGACACAGGAAAACTTTCAGCTAGACTTTGTATAATATGTAAGTCAGGTAAACACAAGTAGAATGTAGGTAAAAGTCTATATTAGAGATCTGACAGGGTGGCTTACTAGGGGAGAGGGAAATTTCAACAACACTATATGAAACAATTCTGAATGACCAGCACTGGGTCTCAGAATGTCAGCTTTTCCCACCACATTTAGAACATATATGTGAGCTGTGGTGACATGTGGTGCCTACTCAATAGAGGGAAAGGTGAGATAAAGTAAAGGGAATGGAGAAGAAAACAAAGCATTTTAAAGGAATATAATTGTAAGGATGAATGGAGAGATTATAAAGGAGAGAGGCCAGAGGGCACAAAGGCAGATAGCTAACAAGTGAGAACGAAGGACAGAAGAAAGGAGAGAAGGATAGAGGGAATGGAGGAAAGAGCAGAAGAGTAGGAGAACAGAAGGGAGAGAGGTGAGAGGGCTTATGGAATAGAACTTGACAGTGCCTTGAGGGCATCACAAGTAATCATCCATTTGTTTTTTGGGGGAGAGTCATGCAGTGTTAATGCAGCAAATATTCCCATTTTGCTTTATATTTTACAGATTAAGTTTCAATGATAACAGTAAGTATTATGGCAATAACAATAAGTCACCAGATTGTAATGTGTCAGAGATAGAGGAAAATCTCCATGGGATAGATTTATTATTTCAATGATAAATATGATTGCCAGAAAAATCTAAATTGATACTCTGTTCTGTGAGATAAGCAAAATTACAAGAAGTAGCATCTACTTCTTAATGTGACAAAGAACTAGGTAATATGAAGATTAACCAGAGTTTATATTTGAAATTTAATTAATTGATACCCCCAGATATATAAAATACTGCTAGAATTTTTAAATATTCTTAATTAACATGTAAAAGTTCCCATATTTGTAATCAAACCCAAACTCAGCCTTCCAATGCAAAGTCTACTTGACCACTGAGGATATAATTGCATGGTGTGTTAACCGTGCCTGGGGAGACATGAATAAAAGCCTGTTCCCCTTAGAGAGGGCATGAACAACAGATGAAAGAAATGATGTACAACCAAAGTCTGACTTAGTGAGCCAACAAGTTCATCAAGAAAACAGGTGAGCCATTTATCACAGGAGCATGGTTGTCCAAAAGGCAGCTTCACTACTGGAAATCCTGGTATGGCTGATAATAGACAAAAGTTGCATTCCTGGAGCTCCCTGTACAAGTAACAACAGCTTAGCTGATCAAAGATCCCTCTCCCTAGCAATCCTTGATTCTTATGTAAATGTATGGATGAGTCTTGAGAATCTGTGTCAGGAACTTCCTGAGATCTTTGAGGTTTTATTTCATTTCAGAGTCTTACAAGTCTTATGTGTTTCCTGAGTCTAACTTAGATCCTTCCAGAAGAGAACTTTTTAATTCTAAAGGAAGAGCTATTCAGCTATCCAAAAACTAATATTCTTCTATATCACTGTATTTATGCATGTATAAAATGTGACTATAGCAGGGTCCTTTGCTGTTCCCTTTGGGGGATGGGTGAGTAGACACAGAGTCAATGACACAGACTCTGGGAAGATGTTGAAACAGCAAGCTCAGTTTATTCAGGAAAAGGCAAGACTTATATATCCTCCATCCTGCCCTGGGGGAAGATCTGATGAATATGTATCTGCTATTGTGACATGGTTGCCTCTCA